>PVKB01003843.1:22545-174182 GCA_004027205.1 Ctenodactylus gundi | reverse complement strand
ACTTCGGTGAGTTGCTATGAGAGAGAGAGAGAGAGAGAGAGAGAGAGAGAGAGAGAGAGAGAGAGAGAGAGAGAGAGAGAGAGAGAGAGAGAGAGAGAGAGAGAGAGAGAGAGAGAGAGAGAGAGAGAGAGAGAGAGAGAGAGAGAGAGAGAGAGAGAGAGAGAGAGAGAGAGAGAGAGAGAGAGAGAGAGAGAGAGAGGCCCATAGCCACAGATCCGGAAGATCTTAGCGTCAGAAAGTCATTCCTTGCCACTGGTCATTCCAAATTCTGTTCTTCTTTGGAGCAAGGGAGGAGTCTTACTCTTTAAGACTTTGGGTTTTTCATATTTGAAAAGGGACATACTTGATTGAAACTATAATCATAAAGGTACAGTGAAATCACGTGCACAAGAATTAGTTGCCTTATAAAAGATCAGCGTGCAAGTGTGCACTGGATAGGGGGACACCCAATCTCCCTATGTGAGGACTACACGTCCTGTGTCATAACATAGCCCCATCCCAAACCATCCCAATGTCTCCTTCTGGGTGAGCAAAGGCTTCCCACCCCCCTTCAACCTTGTTCAAATTCTATTTCTTTCTGTGCAGCCCAGAACATCCTCTTTAATAGACTCATCCCCTCTTGAGGTTCCCAGTGCCTCTCAGGCTGTATTTATAGCTCATGCCTCTGTCCTGCAGCCCAGAGCCTTATACCCACTTCACACTTGATGTGAATACTTGAACACACGTCATCACCTTAACTCTAACTGTCTAAAAGTGCCTTTCCATCTTGCCCATACTTATGTTTCTTCCTATATTCTCTGTCTTAGTAAATAGCATAGAATCCTTTGGTCACCCAAGCTGAAAACTGGAAATCATCCTCCACTTCTCCCCCTCCCTCACTCCCTGTATCCCTTCACCAAGGTCCGCAACCTCTACCTCTCACACATGTCTATCTCCACTGCCACTGTCTGAGTCTGAGCCATCACCTTTCCCACCTATGACTGTACTGTTTATTTCCCACTCAACAGTTATTTCCTTCTGATCGAAATTCTCCCTTTGCTCCAGGTAGCTGTGTTTCTAGCTTTAGGTACTGAGTCATAACTGGACAGTTCTATCTATTTCTCTTTGTCAGACAGTCAATTGCCCAGCCTTTTTTTTTCCCCCAGCTAGAGAGACAATATCATCCAATTTTAGCCAATGAAATGCAAAGAGAGACTGATGGGCTTCGGGAAAAGTTTCACATTTCTAAAAGCAGGAGGAACACGCAATAGTAATACTGTTCCTTCCCTCTTCTCTGCCTTGAATAAGCTGACTGCGTCTGGAGGCGAGGCGGCCTTCTTCTAACCACAAAGAAATAAACAACAGAATAAATAGCCGGCATGTGGAAGAAGGCGAACAGAATGCAAGCCTGGGTTTCTAATGATATCACAGAGCTGCTTCACCCTCCCCAAGGATGGCTTGTTTTCTAGTTTCCTGTGGGTAAACAATAAATATCATTACCAGTTTTGAGCTACTTTGAGTGTTCTCTTACTCGACGCTGAGAGCATTTCTGACTAACATGATCTCCTAATTACTCTCTCTAGCTTTATTTTCCTTCCAGCCTTTAACTCAGCCCTCATGCAGTATTTAAAGCAAACTTCACAGCACAATTCTCGTGTCAACATTTCCTTGCTGAAATGCTTCTGATGGTTCCCTATCCTTCAGTTAACAGGTTAGCCTTATAGAACCAGCCTCTACCCTGCAATTCAAATAGGGGAGGCCTCTTTCATTCACTCCAACCACCTGGGCCCTGGTGGGTGTAAGATGACAGTGTTCCGTCCAGGTTTGAGAAGCAGTGTGCACTTAGTCCAAAGGAGACAATCTGGCGCTCAGGTTTGGCCATTATTGGTGGTCTTGTGTGTTTTACTTGAAAGCCTGGTCACAATGACTGATACACCCCTGTCTGACACTTCAGGGATGGCTTTGGAGCTCCACATCCTTGAGCCGGCCGTGGTGGTGGGTCTCTACAGTGCGAGAAGTCCATGCCTTCCATGCGACATGTGGCTAGAGCGGCCCCAGGGCCATAGCTCTGTTGGTTTTTGCTCATACTCTAAATCACATCTTCTACCAGAGGACAGACGGCTGGATGGTGAGGGGCTTCCAGGCTCAGCTACCTGCTGCTCAGAATTGGCTCCCCCCAAGAATCTTTAAGCTCATAGCATTAAACCCAGGCAGCAAGGCCGGGTTCTGCTTCTGCTGTGTGTGTGTGAAGATTTGCCCTCAACTCCCTAACTCTGCATTCCACTGTATTAGGATAAAGTGTCTGTGTGTGTGTGTGTGTGTGTGTGTGTGTGTGTGTGTGTGTGTGTGTGTGCCAAGTTGGAAAACACTTGTCTGAACCCTGCCTGCCTCCCTCCTCATGTTTTCTAGCACAAGTGACACTGGACTTCCAAGTTCTTTGTCAGTTCTCCCTTCCTTGTGGATGCATGCAAGCATGTCCCTTCCTCTGCCTGAACACATCCCCATACTCTGTCACCTCACAATCTCTTATTTTTCTTTTAGGCTTCAGGTTAAGGCGTCACCTTCCTAGGCAAGCTTATCTGAACTTCTGAGTTTCCCCTTTCAGAAAACCTACATGTTGAATAAAGCCTACATTTTCCTCTTCCAAGTGAAACCTGTCTTTCTCTGCATAATAGAATACTTAAAAAAAAAAAAAAGAACAAAGTGAATGAGTGACTGTTAGGTTTGGTCCCCAGCCCACCTCTTTTCTTTAAATGATGAACGCCCGTCCTACGCATCCTCTGCAACCCCCTCTACCAGCTGAGCTGTCCCTGTCTGGGGTTCTGCAGCACGTTTTACCTTACCGCACACTCCTCACAGCACACCGTAGTTACGTGCCTACCTACTACCCCTCCTCCTCTAGGGTTCGAGCTTCTTGAGATGGAGGGCCTTGTTTCATTCATCTTTGGATTTCCCAGGAAGAGTGGGTGGTGTTCATCAACTTCTCCAGGAGGCTGACTTTATAATTGAATAAATTCACGGTGAGAGGAGCCTTGGGAATCCGGAAGCTGAGGATTGGTGGGGGAGGTGGTGATGTTAGATTTGACTTTCTGAGCTGAGCTTCGTATGGAGTTATTCTCTGTCTAATCTGTTAGGGAAGTGGATGGGAGAGGGGTTGTGTTTCTTTATTCAAGTGTGTATTTGTACATTTACATTTAACTAGAAATATATGAACATTCATAGAGGAAGAGGGGATGACATATGGCCTCTGTCCTAGGAGCTTGGTCAGTGAGCCACAGGGACTATTTTCAGAACATCCAGTGGTTCCTGGCTGTGCTAAGGGGGTTCAGGAGCCAAGTTTGGTGGCAGAGGTTGAAGAGAACTAAAATTGTTCTACATAAGAAATGAGAGGAATTTGAGTTTTGTCCCCAAGAACAAGGCAACAGAGCACAGGCAGGGGAGAGGATTTGCTAAATAACATGAAAAGAGCCTAGGGCCCGAGCAGAGAAAATAATAAATGGATTTGTAAAAATAAGACCATAAATGTCTTTCTGTTCAATGCTGTTTGTGTTCCTGTGCCATAAGTCTCATTTCTCCGAATCTTCAGAAGCTTTCCCCATCACAAGAAGGCTGTGTTTCTGGCCTGTTCTGTGTCTGGATAAAGGTGTTGTGGAACAGGGACAGTCACCAAGAATGCCCAGACAACCCCTTATTGTAAGATTGAGCAAAAGCAGGAGCATTCATTGGAAGTTTGTCAAAACCTGGAGATGAGCACGGGACTGAAAAAACTTCAAAGGCCGTGGATGGTTCAAGGCACATTCGTCTTGACCTCAAGGACCAGTGTGACCTGTCCACCCTTCATACCCAAATCCATTTGTGTCTCAGCACCAGTAGACGAGTAAGAAGGGCAGGCTGTCATCGTGCAGTTGACAGCTGTACTTGCAGCAGTGCCTGGAGATGTGCGTGTCCACGTGCTTCTTTTGGAACTATGCGTGGATACGACCGTGTGCTGGGTCCTTTGTGGGCGTGCTGCAAAATGTTCCCATGAACATAATCATAGGAAAAACTATGATCATACTTTTCTCCTTACTTAATCTTCGTGCAGAGACTCTGAACAGGAGAAGTGGAGGCCTTCTCAAGCTCAAACCAGCTCTCTCCTGAGCTGGGCCAAGTACTATGTGCACCCACTCATCCACACTCCCATATTCCCCTCCTTCTGCCTGGAACTTTTTCCTTCTTCCTCCAGCTTCAAGAACAGACAAAGTCCTTGGCCAAGAGAAGGAAAACAAAGAATCAGGCTATCAAATGTACTCCATCCCATTCCATCTCTTTGCAGCCCTCTTCACCACTAGCCAGTAGCTTTTCAGCATAGATATGGGGGGGGGAGGGATAAAAATGTTCAAGATATGCATATGTTTATGCTCGAATCCCTTAAATTGAATGCAATTATTATATATCACAAATGCACACTAATAAAAAGAATAATTTTAGAGGGAAAATAAGGTATAGGGAGCCCCTGGCATCTCTCCCAAACCTGGCAATGCCCCTGTCTTATATCAAACCCACTCTTAGGGTTTGGATCTGGAATGTCCCTTAAAAGTCTCATAGTTTGGATGTAGTGGGATACCTATGGAACTGTGTGCTGTTGGAAAGGGAGGCCTGGCTGGGAGGGGCAGATGCCTGGGGTCTTGACGCCCTGAGGAACTTGGTGTTGTATCAACTTGCTGAGATTGGGAGGCACTCGGGCAGAGCAAAACTTTAAGGTGTGTGTTGTGGACTTGTGGGTCGGGAAGAGAGGGAAGGGCACTCACCCTGGGTGTAGGGGGCACAACTGAGAGCTCGAACTCAGTAAAGGAAGGAAGAAGAAACAGTGTTATAGTTTTTTTTCCAGAGAAATCTCTGACCTGCTTGAGACACCAGAAGTCCACTTGCTCCTGCTTCAAGGAGCTTTCTGTCTGCTACTCCCAGGTGAGCTTTTCTCCAGCTAGACCTCCACCGTGAGTTTCCACCATTGCCAGCCACACATGAACAGACTGTGTGAAACCTTCTAGAACTGTGAGCTGAAGTAAGTCTTTCCTCCGTCAAGTTGCGGATGTTGGGTCCCAGCAATGAGAAAGTAGCTAAGATCCCCACTGAGATGGAGACTGTGGTGTACGCACAGCCTACTGCATGGTCCACTCGCTTCTCTAACACCAGAACCTGGCTCATTTGTTCTATCCACATGGCCCAAGTGGACTCAGAATGGCTTTTCCCTATCCTGAATGAAAGGTGATGTTTTTATACTCTTGGTCCAATGGCTCTCCCTTTTCCTGCATGGACACAACCCTTCTTGGTGTAGAAAGATACTTTGAGTGAGGCCTCTGTCTGGATACGGTGGGGCCAAGGGCTGGCCATCCTGCCTCTGCGCCTGCACAGGGCTCTTGGCTCTGCCTCCTCCCGGGCTTGGATTGGCTTGTGCTCTGGAACGAACAGGCATCTGGGATTCTCGTTGGAGGTTGTTTACTGGCTGATTTGCATGGCAGGTTAACAGCCCACAGTAGCCCACTCCTTGCCAGGAACTTTCAGGAACTATTTCTCTAAGCCAGCGTGGCCCAACCTTGGGTCTGAGCTGCCTCTCTTTTCTGTATCAGCCACGTGGATGTGACTCACCCGGCTCCCTGAACACCTGCCAGGAGCAGCGGGAGGACCGCCTGAGTAAAGCTGGAGTGGGTTAGTTCAGGAGCAGGGAACCCTCCAGCATCCCTGTTGGAATCCCATGGGTGTCCAAACTCCTCCCCTTACTGTTCGCCAGGTCATCTGCCACCCAGATAAGATGAGGCAGTAGATCCCCGATGCTCTCGAGAAAGCTCATCCCCCCCCACACACACACAGTCTTCGTCCTCCCTCAGCACGCCCTGCACTCACGGCCCTCCTGTGGGAGCTCTTGCTTTGCACCTCACGTGAGCACTCATGTGCACGACCTGGTTTTATTCTCATGATCACCCATGAATCTGCTATTATTTTTCCCACTTCGAAGAAGATAAAAAGATTAGAAGAAGCGGAGCACAGAGAATATTTGAGGCAGGGAAATGCCCTGTGATACTGTAACAGTGAACAGAAGCTATTACACGTCAGTCCAAACCTCAGGGACGCACCACATCAAAGGCGAGCCTGAGCATAAACTGGGGGAGAGTGAGAGCCTCAGCCGTGACGAAGAGACCCCAGTGGGGATGTTTTGGGGGGGGGGAGCACAGAAATATATGGAAAGCTCTGTATTGCTAATATATTTTATGAACCTAAAACTACTCTTAAAATAGCCATACATTTAATAAATGTAATTTGAAAAATTAAAAAAGATTAAGTGACTTGCTTCTGATTGTACAGAAAGTGGTTGACCTGGTATGTCAGTCCAGGTAACCCGCTCACACAGCCCATGTTCCTTACCAAATGGCTGCTTCTCCCTGGGATGGACAGCAGCGGTGTTGACTGCTCCAGATTCTCATTAGGGATTCTGTAAGAGCTCAGTTCCGCAGGGCTCCCCATACTGAAGCTCCCGCAGGAGCTCCTGCAGTACTCGGAGATGTACTAGTAACTCGCGGCCAATTGCAGGGCCTCACCCAGCCTGCCATTGTCTGCCACACTCCCCACCCCCGCTGCAAGACTGTGAAAGCCTTGACTCAGCTTCGCTGTGTCCTTAGCATTCAGCGCAGCATCAGGCACACATGAGGAGCCCAGTAAGTGCATGAAGGGTGCATGGGTGCAGAGAGAATGGTGCATGGATGTGATGAAGAAGGAGACAGACAGAGACAGAGAGGGCAGGAGACAGGGACAGATGAGAGGTCCAGGGAGGCAGGAAGTGAACAGATGGAAAGACTTCTTGCTCCCTGGTCGAGTCTCAGTCCCTTCGTCTTGGGGGACTGGAAGGCCATTCTCAGTCTCCTTCCCCTTCCCTCCCTCCCAACAGGGGAGGGACCTTGGCACCAGCTCTAACCCCCCCCCCCCCAACACACACCCCCTGCCACATTCTGCTATGAAGTCTTTAACTCTTCAAATGGGAACCACTTTGCCCCCTTGGCACAAAACGAGTGTGTTATTTGGGCAAAATAGGAAAGGAGAAACAGAAGTGGAAAAATCTTGGTTTGGAAATTCCGCTGACTGCCGTCATCTGGAATAAAAGCTCCTTCAGCCCTGGCTGGGCAGCAGGAGGCAAAGCCAACAGCAATCCGGATGCCAGGATGCCAGGAGGATGAGGCCAGGAGGCTTCAGGGGAGCCACCAGGGTGGCACGAACTTGGAGTCAGGAGGACGGCCGTGTGCTTACCTCTGGGGGCTGAATCCCACCCCCTGCCCCATTTCTGCCCATCCGGTAGTCAGTCGCCTCCTGTGTGAGGCAGTGCACTGTCCTAGGCTGTTGGGAAAGTTCTAAAGGGACCAGGAGAGGAAGGTCCTGAGGGAGGCCAAGGGCTGGTCTGTCTCGTGTCCTCAGCACCTACTTCAGTGCCTGACTTGTGGATGGAGCCCAAAAGCACCAGCTGGGGGGAAGGGGTGGGGTTGGTGGGGGGGGGGGTGGAGCCAACAAATGAGCAATTCGTGCCCCAAGGATTTGACCCTGTCCTCAGGTTGGTCCCGATGCCTATCAAAGCATGCAATGCGTACACAAGATACCAAGCACAAGGGCTTCCCTACAGAACAGCGGGCACTGGCTTGGGGCCCATGCGGTGGCTCTGAAGGCACAGTGAGCCTGAACCTAGCAGCATGGCCATCAGTGTGGAGAGGCACAGTGTGGACTAAACCCCAGCAGGAGAAGGGGAGGCCAGTGGGCAGGGCTGGCCAGGTCTCCAGGGTCCCGGCACACAGCAGCTGCCTGTCTGCTGGCGTTTATACAAGTCAAGCTGGTGTTTATACCAGTTTGCTCATGCTGGGTAGCTGGAGAAAATATCACAGTACAGTTTAAAGGCTTTGGATAATCTTCCAGAGTGTGTTCAAGCCTTAGGTGTGCATATGGGGGCAAAGGGTGGAGGCCTAGACTTAGAAGAGCCCAGAGTCCAGGTGAATTTCCACAAAAGAGGGTTCCACAACGGATGGAGAGCATGGGAACACGGAAGAGATCAGAGCGGGGCTGTGCAGAGAAGGGCGGCTGCCCGATGTCTTTCTCTGCTTAGTTTGTTTTTATTTTGTTTTGCAAGAGGGAAGGATATTGGAGTAGCTGTTGAGAAGAGGCACAGGAAAGTGCAAAGAGTCTGCTGGGTGACGTGTGTGCTGCATGATTAGCTGCGGGTGTGTGTATGGGTCAGAAACACACACACACACACACACACACACACACACACACACACACACACACAGAGGCTTCTGCAGCTGGGCTAATGTTTCCTTTAAATGTGGCCCTGCTGCAGTAGATTGGAAGGAAGGGGGCAAAAAGTTTGATTTGATTTGATTGCGCCTTCCTGGCAGACAATATTTTTTACCCAATATTGATTCTCTCCTTGCTTACTAATAACACCACGATTTGTTGCTCAGACAAGCTATTTCCCAGACTCCCTTGCAGCTGGGAGTAGACTGGGCCTTGCTCCTTACCCTTTCCTTTTTCTTCTTCTCACCTGGAACACGTGACCAGGAGGCAAGCGTGAGGACAGAAGCCACGCGCGAAGGATGATGGAGCAGAGGAGCTGAGGCGGCCGCGCCAGGTGGTCTGGTTTCCTGCCACGCAGAGTGACAAAAGAAGCCACGTAATACAGATTCTGTCACCAGTCCCTGGGCATGATCCCCGCAGCCCTGCGGCCCTCACCATGGCGCTGAATGCTCAGGCGATAAGAGATGGATCCCAAACCATAGCAGCAAAGCCCAGTCAGGGATTGGGCGTCTTTTCTGCTCTGACTTCGCTGTGCCTGCTGGCTCGGAGGGGCAGGACTTCCCATCCGTCTCTGCACCCTCACGTGGGGCCACTTGTCACATTTTAAGAGGCGAGACTGTGGGGTCCTAGGTGTCCTACAACTGAACTGAAGGCAGAGGAAGAGTCGTGAAGCGCCTGGCTGCCTGCCTTCTCCCAGCCTACGGGGTTTCCTTGCCCCTTGCCCCCTGGCTATCACAGATTTTCATTTATTTTCTGGGGTTGGATGGTGGAGAATGGAGAACAGCAATAGCTGGATTGCCTGGCAGCTCTCAAACTGGTTGTTGTGCCTATTCAAATGCCAGCACCCCTCAATTATTACACACACACACACACACACACACACACACACACACACACGTGCACGTGTATGCATGTGCACAGATTTCCACCTTCTTTTATTTTCAATTTGCTTTTTCTCTCCGTTCCCTATTCCTTTTCTTCTCCTTCCTCTTCTTCCTCCTCCTCTTTTCTTCTTGTTCTTTTCTTCTCCTCCCCTCCTCCTTCTCCTCCTTTTCCTCCTTCTCTCCTGCTCTTTTTCATATTTGCTTTTTGCTAGGAAACGTCAGAGCTGCAATGGACTCGGTCAGGAGGTTTGACTCCAACTCCTGTTCTGGTCACTAACTGTCACACTGTAGTTGGATATGTTATGCCCACTCCAGACTTCGGATTTCCCTCATCTGAAAAGGGATAGAGTTGCTTTACCCGTGATCCCTAGAACCACCGAATCACAAAGACCTCACTGGTGTGGGACAAAGCGATTACAATGGCGGTCATTCACTGCATACTTGGTTTGGGCTAAGTGCATTTCATATATCAACTCATTTAACCCTCCTAACCATCCCCATGAAAGTACATATCATTGTTATCACCTTTACTTGAAAGATAATCTAACCAAAGCTCAGGGAAGTTAAGCAGCTCACCTGAGGGTCTTCAGATCATCACGGGTAGAAACTGCATCTGATCTCGGGTACTTGCCCCTGGAGTTCAGATACTAAACCACTACACTACAGTTGCCTGCACGATAAAGAAGAAACTAAAGAGGAAGAAGATGAACATGTATCCATATTGCTACACAGGCATATATTTTAATATATTTGGTATAAATTTAATACTCACTTTTTTAGAAAGGACAAGGGTATTATAAAAAGTAAAGGAATGTCTTTCTTACTTTTTACAGTAAAATGCACTTTTTAGAAATTGTGATAAAAATACCAGTATTTTTACCTGACTGACAAAAATTACTGACAATTCATTACATTTGCATTATTTTCCTATATATTATAATTATAAAATTATTTTTGTAATTATGAAATTAGAAATCTGAGAACCAGAAGATGAAGGGTTTTCAATGTCCTTTGTGGCTTAAATAATCTAAGACCTTCAGCTTCTGGATGAGGTGATTTAGGTCACTATAGTAGTCACTTTTCCATCACAGGGACGAGACACCTAACACCCAGAATGCAGGACAGTGGACAGTTATTCATTGTATGGTGGTCAGGCAGTAGACACAAAAGGGAGAAGCCAGGGACAAGAACACAGCCTTTGGGTCAATCCCCATGGGCCTCCCTCCAACCAGGCCCCACCTCTTAATGACAAATTCACCTATTAAGCTCATCAGTGGTAAGATGTCCATGATCCAATCCTCTTTGAAACATATGAGACTTTGGGGGAACATTTTAGATCTAAACCATAACAAAAGGAGACCCAACTCCAACCTGAATACTGTAAAAGAAAAAACAAAAGGTAGAACTATGGATTAACTTGAAGGTGTCTGTTCACAGCACTGTTTTCCAACTCTATGGCCCTGTCAATCCTGGCACAGACCAAGAGCAGAACAAGCAGCATTTGGGTGCTTTCTTTAAACAAAGCTGGCAAACTCTTGCTTTGAAACTAATATAGAGAAGGCAATTTGAGAGAAAGGAAATTTCTGTAGCCTTATGTGGTCAGGATTTTTTTTTTTTCCCTTACTAACAGCTTCAAAGTTGCTGATGAAGGAGGGGACCGTCCAGATAGCAGCCAGTGATAGTCCTAAGGAGGGCAGTAAAAGCCACAGTGCTGCCTCTGCTGAGGGTCTACATGCCTAAGACAGAGCACAGAATCAGACTTGGTGGCCTAGACTATCCCCAAAATGAAATAAGGACAAGTCAGACTTAGAGTTGGTATTTGTGGAAAGGAAGGACAGCAAAAGCCCTTTGTGTCACACAAACACAGAAACAAAAGACTGAGGAAGACTACCAGTCTGGCAGAACTGTAACAAATTGAGGAAAAATGAATAAAAATAAACAAAAGGACGGCAGGCTGCCAGTTTTGTAAACCAGATGTAGCCCTGCACACTTATGGAATAAGAAAGAAAAACAGCTGTGGACCGTCGCAAGTGGCCAACCCAATGAGAGAACACTTGCGTCATCACAAGCGTCTTCGGTAACTTCGACATTAGCAGGAAGAGAACATAGAGGAAGAGAGGAAGGAAAAGCCTGATCACGGCGCTGATCTGATTGGCTGGTTTCGGAAGACCCAGGTGTGTGGTTTGAACTACTAATGGAATCTAGCCACTAAAAAATGGTTCTCTCTGGCTACAGGGATTTTAAGAAATGGCAAAGTTGGCAAAGCGAATCGCTCTATTTAGCAAAATGTCTTCAGCCTTGGTGGTCCGTTAGAACACCAGGAAAAAGACAGGAAAAAAAAAAATCTCCTGGGTAGAGCCCAGTTATATGCACAGTCCCTTCCTTAGCTTCAGTGTAGCAGCGGCACTCGTACAAATTAAAATTAGAAATATTTTGAATATTCTGAGCTTTTGTGGGACAGAGAGTTGGAGAGACTTCCTGCTCTGAATTGGCATAGTTAGTGAAAATGATTTCAGGTTCTGCATCGAGGCTCATAGTTTAAAAGATCCGTTATTCCCTTATCATTATTTCCAGCCCCTTCTTTTCTCTTTCCTGCAGTAGGACTGTTCTCCCTTGCAAGCTCTGATCCCACCCCAAACACAACTTTCCACTGACCTGGGTCTCCTGCCAGCTGGAACCCTCGCTCTCAGCTTTCCTTCCCAGCAGGCTGTTGGAGAGAGAAGACCACATGCTATCCTGGTAGGACTGCCACTTAAAATACAGGACATCCAGTTAAACTTGAAATTCAAATAAACAAATAATTGTTACAGTATATGCACACCCCGTGCAATATTTAAGACATGCCTTATGTGAAAATAATTACTCATTGGCTATTTGCAATTCAAATTTCAGATGAATTCTAATTTGACAGGACCTACTTTTTTTTTTAATCTGTTAAGTCTGGCACGTCTCCCTGAGTGCCTTCATTGCTTTCCCTTTGCTGCTCAGCCCATGGAGCCTGGTGTCTCTGTTCCCTCCTCCAGAGATACCTCTCTAAATTCCCAAGACCTCTAGTGACCAACCCCAGGGGCACGCTCGCAGCCTGTGTAGCAGCAACCTCCTGGAAGCACGGGACCTCCTCCATTCCCGTCCTCCTCTGCGGGTAGAAGCTTCTCTGTTGACTTCCGTGAGGCCTCATGTTTGTGTCTCCTCTATCTTCCTCTGACAGCTCCTTCTCTGATTTCTTCCTGAGCCGCCTTGTTAAAATCACCCCTACTTGCATGATGTGCCCCAAGAAGGCTCTGTCCTCCAGCGTTGGGCCCTTTCCACACACAGAGCTGCCATATTTCTCTCTGCTCAGCCTCACTGGCCTCACTACCTGAGCAGCCCTGGCCTCCTTATCAATCTCGTGGGCTGTGGGGCACCCAAGCACATCTCACAGAGAAACCTCTCTGCCCTGGGCCTCCAAGGAGAGGCCTCAGCTGTCAGGTAAGAGAGTGGCTTCTCGAGGGGTCACAGAGCCAGGCTCTGCAGGATTGATTGCCTATGAATTATGGATGCCACATCCCAATCAGTCTCGGTGCTACTGAACCAGCAGGGTGTCCGCTCCTGTCCCCCTTCTCACGGGCGTCCCGTTCACACACATTTCACCCTAGATGCATTACAGTTTTACTTTTGCTGTCTTTAAATTATCATTGTTTCTACACACACACACCATTTGACAGGGAACTCCCTGAACCCTCCTCCACCAGATTGTGCCTTGGCAGAATGCAGGGACCAACAACACCCCAGAGGAAGTGCTACATATATAGGAGTGACTGTAAGAACTGAGTGGTCATTTCATTTGATCATTTCAAAAACAAAACCCAACATCCTTTCTGGATTAAAATTTTCAGTTTAACTAAGAAGTAAAATTTCCCCAAACAATAAAGGACATTTATCGGGGAAAAAACCCCACAACTAACAATATAATCAGTGGGGAGAAAACTGAAAGCTTTTCATTGACATCTCATAAAAGGCAATGATGAAGGCTTTATACTGGAAATAAATGTAATCAGACAAGAGAAAAAAGATGCCCAAGTTAAAAAGTAAGAAGTAAAATTATAACTATTTTTAGATGACATCAAATATTTAGGAAATCTCAAATATTTCTCATAAAACTACTAGAACAAATAAATGAATTTGGAAAAGTTATGGAATATGAAATCAGTAACAAAAAGTAGCAGTTTTATGCCCAATAATGACCTAGGTGAGAAAGAAATTAAGAAACAATTCTATTTATGCAGCACAAAAAAAGAATTCATAGGAATAAATCTAACTTAGGAGGTAAAACTTCACACTGAAAGATATAAAACAAAATTGAAGATGACACAAGCAAACAAAAAGATACCCTATGCAATAAACTGGTAGAATTCATATTAAAATGTCCAAAGCAATATACAGATTCTGTGCAATCTCTACCAAACTCACTATTGCATTCTTCACAAAAATAGACAAAAGCAATTCTAAATTTGAAAGACATTTGTGTATAGAATATAAAACCACAAGAGATCACAAATTTCCAAAGCAATCTTGAGCAAAAAGAATAAAATCTGAAAGAATCACATTGCTTAATTTCAAAAATATTGCAAAGCTACAGTAATCAAAACAATATAATACTGGCACAAAAACAGAGAAGTAGCCAGGGAAACAGATTAGAGAACCCCAAGTGAATCTAAATATACCCAGCCAACTAATTTTTAACTAGGGCATCAAGAACACACAACAAAATAGTCTCCTAGCTAAAATGTGCTGGGAAAACTGCATTTCCACATGCAAAAGGATGACATTAGATCCTTACTCTACATTATACAGAAAAACAGATAAAAAACCAAAATGCAAGGCTTGAAACTATAAAAATTTTAGGAGAAAATACAGGAGTTGGCTTTCATAACAAGAGTTTGTATATCACACCAAAAGCTCAGGCTATAAAAGCAGAAGTTTAAAAATGAGATACAGCAAACTAAAAAGCACATGAAAAAAACCTAAAAAGCTCCTCAACATCAAAGGAAATAACAAAATGAAACATGAAGCTATAGCTTTTGAAAATATTTGCAAACTTCACATTTGATAAGGTGTTGTTATGGTTTGGATTCTGAACGTTCCCCAAAAACCTCACCTATTTGGATGTTGGGGAGTACCTATGGATTCCATGTGCTGGTAAGAAATGGGCAGGACTGGAAGGGGCCAATCCTTGGGGCTTGACCTGGAAGGGAAGGATCACTGGGATAGCATCTGGAAGGTTATATACTAGCTGCACTCTTCCTCGATCACTGCTTCCTGTCCACCGTGCCATGAACAGCTTTTCTCTGGCAAGGACTCCACCATGCACTTCCGCCATTGCCTGCCACCCATAAATGGACTGAGACCTGAAACCGTGAGCTAAAATAAATCTTTCCTCCTTTCAGTTGTTATATAGTATGTCCCAGCAATGAAAAATGAAGACAGGCATTAACATTCAGAATGCATAAAGTACTTTCACAACTAAATACTAGAAAAACAAATAACCCAACTTAAAATAAGCAGAGAAACTGAACAGAAATTCCTTCAGGGCAGTCATAAGAAATGACCAACAGGCTAACGAAAGGGTACTCAGTGTCTCCAGTCATCAGGAGATGCAAATCAGAACCACTGGGAGAGTCCACTTTAAACCTATAGCATAGCTGGTGACAGAAAGTCAAAAGATATCAAAACTGGTGAGGGAAGGTACATTGGTGCATTCATTATACAAACACTTTGAATATTTCTAAAGAAAATCGAAATAAAAATAAACCTTATGACCCAATAATTCTTTCTCTAGGCATATACCCAAAGGAAATGAAATCATCACCTTGTAAAGACATCTGCACTGCTACATTCATCAGGACATTCTTCACAATAGCCAAGATATGGAAACAACCTAAGTGTTAGGGAATAAAATATGGATAAAGAAACTGTGTGTGTGTGTGTGTGTGTGTGTGTGTGTGTGTGTGTGTGTGTGTGTGCATAAAATGGAACATTATGCAGTCTTTAAAAAGCATGGCATCTGCCATTTGTCACAATGTGGATGAACCCAGAAGACATTTTGCTAAGTGAAATAAGCCAGACACAGCAAGGGAAATATTGTAAAAATCTCATCTATTACGGAATCTTTACCAAAAAAAAATCTCCAACTATCCAGAGATAAAGAATAGAACTTTGGTCAGCCGGGGTGGGTGGGAGACAATGGAAAGTGTCGTTCAGAGGAGATATGCAGGATAAGCAGGGCTATGGATCCAGTGCTCAGCACGAGGACTTAGGCAACGACACTGCACTGTATTTAGAGCTCCTGCTAAATGAGTAGATCCTAGCTGCTCTTGCCACAAAAAAAAAAAAAAAAGAGATAATGAGATGAGGATATGGTAATTTGTTTCACTATAGTAACCATTTTTCTGTCTATATATAATCCCATAACATCATGTTGGATACTTTAAATACACACAATAAAATGTATTTATTTAGGTAAAAGAGCAGGGTTGAGCTTGGGAAAACGAGAAGTTCTTTGAAAAAGAGCTAGGAGATGGGGAAGAAGATGTTACTCTCACCCCCCTGCAATCTGGCCCCTCCAGCCGACGTCCTGCAGAACTTCTCTCGAGGTTGTTAGTCCCCCTCATTGCCCAACCCAATAGTTATTTTTTAGTACTTACCAGTTTGAACCACTCTGATGCACTGAATACTATTGTTGCTATCAACTATTTAGCTGATGGCACCAGTTCTCTGACACACTGTCACTGCATTTTAGTGGAGGCAAGAGGTAGGGTGAAATTACCAACATGGCTGGCAAGTGGCTATACCTTATGTTAATCAGCATCCCTTTACTGTAACAAATACGCAACAGAGTCAATTTATAAGGAGGAAAGGTTTATTTCGGCTTACGTTTTTAGAGGCTTAAGTCCATGTCTGGTTGGCCCCATTGCTTTCGGTCTTGGTATAGCACATCATGGCAGAAGCATGTGACAGAGAAGGCCCATTTGCCTGTGGTTGGGTGTGAGCATTAGAGGGAGATAGAAATGCTGGGGTCCCATGGTCACCTGGAAGGTCACACCCCCAAGGACCTATAGTGGTCAACCAGCTATTAAGGGTTTCCCACTTACTTTAATAACAAAACCCTTACCACACGGGCCCCTTGGTGGACACTTCAGATTCAAACTATAGCATCATGAACAAAGCAAGGGAGGGTGGTGGAAGCTCTTTATGTTGAGATCCAGGGACGCCCCGGAGAGAGGCAGCAGCAAGGCAAATGAGCAAGAAGGGAGTGTGCAAGAGGGTGCGGGGGGTGAACCGAGTGTGGGAAGGTGAAGATTAAGGATTAAGTCATGGAGTCAGCAGGAGGGACGGACCAAGAGTCGCCTTGGAGCCACACATGACATTAAAAAAAAATAAGTAAACTTAACAGGTATGCAAAGAGGCGAGAAATTCTGCCCTGGAACTAGAAAAAATAATTTTGAGCCAACTCAGAAATGACACAGAAATTGAGTGGACAAGGTCACTAAGCAGTGATGACATCATCCCTGTGTTTAGAACGGTTTAGAAAGGTAGGAGAATTCGTGTGTACAGTCAGGAGAGACACGGAGAACCTAACTACGACCTGTCTTCTGTGCCTAAAAAATACACTCAGTGACACGAACAACAGACACTCTGCAAAAGACTAGCAAGCTTGACTACAGACCAACAGAAAATGGGACACCAAGAATAATTATGAGGACAATAATAGGGAGGCAGAGGGACATGACCAAACTGCCTATTACACTTGCAAATAACAAGTGTCCCTGGAAAGAGAGGGAAAACACACACTTAAGAAAATAATGACTAAAATTTTCTGAATTTGATGAAAACTTTAAACCCATATAGATCCAATGAACCAAGAAATCAGAATAAATGTGAAAAAAGTACATCATGACACATTATAGTCAAATAACTTAAAACTAGTGGAAAAAATCTTAAAGCATAAAAAGAAAACCTCTAGTAGAACAGAAATGTAAGAAATGTTAAAGGAAGTTCTTTGTACAAAATAAAAATGATGCCAGTTAGAAATTCAGATATATACAAAAGAACCAGATAAATTATTAGGAGTTATAAATAAACAGATACATACAATTTTAAAAACATTTTGAACTACTTTTAAAAGATAATTTACTTTTTAAGGCAAAAATGAATAGTACTGTATTATGGGGCTTAAGTATATATAAAAGTAAAATGTATAACAACAATTTCAAAAATCTGAGAGAAAAAGTAGAAACACATTGCTGTAAGGATCTTATATTTTAGTCTAAATGGCAAAATTGTACTTGAAAATAGACTGAATTAAAGATATAGACTATCAACTCTATAGCAACAACTGAAAACAAAATAAAACAAAGAAGAGATATTGCTAATAAACTAAAAAAGAGGTAAAGTGGAAACACTGAAACAATTAACCAGTGAGCAGACACCCAAAACAGGAGAAGCTGCACCAACAGAAGATGAGACAGAGCTAAGGATGTGGCTCCGTGGTTGTCTTGTTAACTTTTGTTGTGACAGGATACCCACCACCCACAGCTTCAGGGAAGACAGATGTATTTTAGCTCACAGTTTCAGAAGGTCTAACACAGTCCCTTCATGGTGGGTGGCTGGGGCCTGGAAGGGGTCCAGAGTGGGAGACAGAGGTCCTTACATCATGGCAGAATAGAGCCAACTCAGACACGAGAAAGGCAGAACCAGCACACGCCCCTCCAAATTAAGGCCTAAGCATTGCCCCTTCTAGCCAGGCCCCACCTCCCAACAGTATACAATACCCATAGGTGTATGAGGCTTTTGGGGGGACATTTCAGATCCAAACCACAACAGCAGTAGAGCTCTTGCATAGCATGGATGAGGCCTTGGGTTTAATCCCCAGTAACACACACACACACACACACACACACACACACACACACACACACAAAAGAAAATATAAAATAAATAGGAAGTGAAGAGCAGCATCATAGATTTAAACTCAACTACATCAGTAATCACATGAAATATATTAGTTTTAGAGGGCTCCCTAATCAATAGGCAGAGATTATTAGACTGGATTACCTGATTTAAAAGTAAAAAAGGCTAGAACAAATTATCTTCGGTGTCTAAGACACCAAATTTAAAGGTAAAACCAAGGATTGATGGGTTAAAAGTTAAAAGATAGCATCCACAGAGTATTTACCAAGATAGGGGATCCAGGTCATACAGTCATAATAAATTTCAAATGGATCAAATTATGCAAAACATATTTTCTGACCACAGGGCAATTAAATTAGATAGTAATAATAAAGAGGTACCTGGAAAATCACCAAGTGTTTGGAAACTAAAAATCATGATTTTTAAAAAGCCACAAGTCAAACATCTGTGGGGAAATTAGGAAATACTTTGATCTGGATTAAAATGAAAACAAGGTATAAAAATACAAGGGTGTGTTTACAGAGAAAATTGTAACACCAAACACTTGTAATAGAAACACGTATAGATTTACATCCCATAGCCTCAACCTCCTCCTTAGGGAATTATGAGGAAGAAAGAACATATTCAATGTAAAACAGAGAAGCTCGGGCCGTAGCTCATTGGTTAAAGCACTTCACCAGCCTGTGCAAAGCCCTGGGTTCAATTCCCCAGTACCACACAAGCCAGGTGAAGTGGTGCATGCCCGTAATTCCAGCACACAGGAGGCTGAGACAAGAGGATTTCCAAGTGTCTGAAACCAGTCTGGGCTACACGGAGAGTTTAGAACCAGCATGAACTACAAATTGACACCTTGTCTCAAAAAAGATTAAAAAAATTAAATTTAAAAAAGAGGAAAATCAATGGGAGTAAAAGCGAATTCCTGGAGAAGATGAGATGAATAAAAATAATAAATCGTTAGCCAGATTGGTCAAGAAAAACAAGACAGAAGAAGGCGCAAATGACCAACATCAAGCTTGAGAGCGATCATGGCGCTATGGAGACTACAGGCATTACAGGAATAGTGAGGGAACACTGTAAACAATTCTATGGCAACAGACTCAATAATTCGGTTCTACTCAGTATGATATACAGCATGACAAAGAAATAAAAGGCATACATATTAAAAACAAGAAAGTAAAAAAGATTTAATTTCAAATGATTTAATGATATAATTTTCCATGAGAAAATCATAGAAAATATACAAAAACATCTACTAAAATTTCAAGTGAATTTAGTAAGATTATAGGATACAACGAAAATTAAGTGTATTTATATGTATTAGTAACAAGCAACTATAAGTCTCATTTTGTGAAATGGAGTCTCACCACACTGCCTAAGCTGATCTCAGACTCGCAAGTTCAAGTGATTCTCTGGCTTCAGCCTTCCAAGGAACTGGGACGACACACTTGCATTCCCGTGCCCAGCTCGGGAATTGAGAAATGTAAAATACTTCTATAATAACACTAAAAATGAAAAATAGTAAATTCAACAAAATAGATGTAAGACTTTTACACTGAAAATTATAAAACGTTGCTGAAATTTCTCAGGTAAATGGAGAATGAGTCCCAAGCAAATGGAGAAATAATTCAAGTTCATAAATTAGAAGAGTCAACACCATCGGAAGCCAGTTCAGCCCAAATTGGCCTACAGGATGACACAATCCCAGTCAAAGTCCCAGTAGGCTTGCTGGGAAATGTAGTGGAAGTCTAGAAGACCTCAAGTGGGAAAAAATAATTGGGAAGAAAAAAATGGGAAGACTTATGCAAATTTCCAGGTTTAGTACAAAGCTATATTAATCAAATAGGGTAGTATCAGTATAAAGATAAATATACACATAATTCAATGGAAAAGAATAAAGCTCAAAAATATATCCACACATATGAGATGTATTGATTTTCCTAAAAGCCACCTAGGCAATTAGATGGAGAAACATTGTTTTTCAACAAATGGTTCTGCAGCAAGTGTACAAATCACATTACCCTTTCTTTTCCCCCGCAAATCATTTCACATCATATTTAGAATAGGCTCAAACTGGATTACAAGCTTGAATACATAAAAGCTAATACATAAACCTGCGCCAGAAAGCACCAGAGAAAATCTTCCTGACCTTGAGTTAGGTAAAGTGTTCTTAAGTAGGACAGAAAAAGCTCAACTTATGTTTTTTTAAATTTTCCAATATATTAAATGTCCTTGAAAATTTATCAGTTCCTTATTGCTGTTATGACAAATTACTACAAACACAGCTGTTCTAAATAACACAAATTAATTCGTTTACAGTTCTGACGTCAGAAGTCTGACTTGGCTCTCCCTGGGTTGCAAATCAAGACACCTTCGGGCCAGTTCAGTGGTAGAGACCCCTCTTTGCCTTCCCTGCTCCTGGGGGCTTCCTTATGCTGTGGCTGGTCCCCCTGCCCCAAACTTCAAAGCCAGTCATGGAAAGCCGAGTCCCCGCACTGCATCCTCCTGGTCTCCTCTCCTGCCTCCTTCCAGGATCCTTGTAACAGCTTTGGGGTCATCCGGTAATCCAGTATAATCTCCTCATTTTAAGGTTTAGTCTTAATTCCAATCTACACTGTTAATTCTCCTTTAGCACGTATGGTTCTGTACTCGCAGGTCCCTGCGTCAGGTTGATGGGAGTATTTGTTGTGGTGGTGATGGGGGGGATGTGGGGGGGGGGCGGCTATTGGGATAATAGCAATTTAAAATGTTCTTTCTTCAAAGAACAGTTAGGGAGTAAAACAAAAAAGCAAGCGACACACTGGGAGAAATATTTGCTAACCTCATATTGAAGAAAGGAATTGTGTCTAGAAAGTATAAAGAGCTCTGACAATTCAACAAGAAGACGGCGAACGACTCAGGTAAAAGATGGGAGAAGATTTGAACAGACACTTTCCTAAAGAAGACATACGAATGCACAGACGTCCTTAACGAGGTAGATGCCCAGTGTCGTCAGGCTCAGGTAAATGCAAATTAAAACCACAGAGATACTTCCTCATGCTCTCCAGGATGCACAAAAGTATGTTTGAGAATTTAAAAAATGAATGTATCTTCGCAATACACCGTAGTCGCATTGACCTTGCTGCACATGTCTGTAACGCATCTTAATCAGTTTTACTTTCCTTTCTTCTCATCCTCCCATCCTGCCCTGTCCTCAGGCCCCAGGGCCTTTTACTTGCTAGGCAAGTGCTTTAACCGCTGAGCTACGCCTCCAGCCCCTTCTTTTTGTTTGTTTATTTGTTTAGTTCTCTTTTTTTGAGATAGGGTATCACTCTGTAGCCCAGGCTGGCCGTGAACTTATGGCAATCCTCTTGCCTCGGCCTCCTGAGTGCTGGGTTTACAGGGACACTCTACCATGCCTGGCTTATGTGTTGTTGGAGAATCCAGCTCTGGGCCTTGGACTTGTTAGGCAAGAGCTCTAGCTGCTGTGCTATTCTTCCGGCCCCCACATTTTATTTTAGAATGGCAAAATTTAAAAGATTGACTAAACCAAGGATGATATTTAAATTTCAGTGGCAGAAAACAGAACAATGGCTCCTGGAGTTGGAATCGGGGAGGAGAGGGAGAGAGGGCGGAGTGGCAGCGTATTCATTTTTTAATGCTCTGTATACATTACTACAACGTTAGCATCTGAAAATGATCCACACGCATCTGTCCTCTCACAGTATCACGGGTCAGGAACGCAGGCACCGCTGAGCCGCTTGGCCATCGCTCACAGGGCTGCAGCCAGGGCACCCCAGCGGCTGTAGCTTCATCTCCACATGGGAAGGGAAGGGCCTGCTTCCAAGGCCACGTGGAGGAGGGCAGGGAGAAGCTCCTCATGGGTTGTTGGACAGGGAGCCTCAGTTTCTTCCTGGATGATGACTGGAGGCTGCCCTCCTGTCTTTGCCTCATGGACGTCTCCGCAGGGCAGCACACAGCTGGTCGCATAGCAGCTTGCCTCCCTGGGGTAGCAAGGGACAGAGTCTATGGCAAGACCGAAATGACAGCTGCGGGGAACATACTTAGAGAGGTAGCATCCCGTTAGCTGCGCTGCAAGTGGGTCTACTGGTCAGAACAGGCCCCAGGTCCTGCCTCCCGAGGGGAGCACAAGGCGAATGGGAGGGGACAGCTGGGCACCTCTTACACTCTGCACGTAGGAGTATGTTCGTACGCTTAATCGTGCTGATGAGTAGGAAGAGATGTCAGAAATCAGCGTAACGTGTGGGTTAGAATATGCAGTTATCGCGCACTGAGTGCACCTCAATGAAGTTGTAAAGAGCTTGGGAACAAGGGAACTTGATCAGCAGAATAGCGAAGGGGCGAATGCAGCTGTGACAGAGAAACGGAATCTTCCCGGCCTGTCCAACCTGCGGCCCGCTTTTATTTTTTTCCAAAGAAGATATAAAAAGGAAGTTTCAGTACTTGCACACATGAACTATCCTACAATGTATATTTTATATGTGGCCCAAGATAGTTTCTGTTCACTCAAAAGGGGAGGGGAGGGCAAAAATGGCGAGCGACAGGCAAGACACACCAGCATATGAATACTTGTTATCAAGGTGTCATAATTAAGAGTGTGGTGATCATTTGGGGAGAAACAAACAGATTAAAAAGGGAAGAAACATTCCCACATGTATGTGAAAAATTGATAAACAGCAGTAATTGCATTCTGAGTTTGTAGGAAAAGGATGAACCTCTAAAGTAATGATGCAGAGACAATTTGGTATCCATGTGGGAAAAAAGTAAAATCAGATATTTGTCTCACAACACTCAGAAAAATAAATTTCAGGTGAAATATGCACCTAAATATTTCCAAAAGTTTAAAACTTTTAGAAGGCAATATAGGTGTATCTTTATGCTTTAAAAGTAGGGGGAAAAATTAAACAATACAGGAAAAAGGTAGGCTATAAAAGAAAAGAATAAAGTCAATTTCCTTAAAATTATCATCTGTACAGTATAAACACCACGTATTACATGAAAAGACAAGCCACAATGAGAGGAGAAATTGCTTGAAAATGAGCAAAGGATCCATACCCACATTGTGTTAAAAAGCCTTTTTAGAGTAAGAAAATTGTAAGCTCAGTAAGCCAACAGACAAATGATAAAAACAGGAGATTCACCAAAAGAAAGTCCTAAATTCTGTATATTAGTGAAAAGATTCTCAGCTTTACCAGTAATGAGTGACATAAAAGTTTAAAAATTAATGATGATTTTAAATTTTTAAAGCTTGACAGTTCTAGTTACTGGCGAGGAAGTAAAACAAAACAAAACAAAAAAATCGTGAACTCACTTATCCCTCGTTGGAATATACCTGGTAAAGCCATTTTGGAGAGAGAGCTTGGCAGTATCCACCCAAGTCCAAGCACACAACACTTATGCTTCTTTTAGGTACGTAGTCTAAAGTAACTCACCCAATCGCATTGGAGCAACAGAATTACTCAACAATGATTTCAATAAAAGTATATGTTAAATGTTCATCAATAAGAAAATGCATACAAAAATCCCGGTATAGTCATATAATATTCTATCATTTAGCAATTTAAAGAAAAGCATTAAAGTTGTGCATTGCAATATGGTTAAAAAGTGTGGTACAGAGAGAAAAAGAAATTTGCAAGATTGTAGCATAAAGCATCATATTCACACAAATGTATTTCATTTTCTGCAGCATGGAGAATCAAATCCAGGAACCCAAGCATGTTAGAATATTTATAAAATTTTAAAGCATGCAAAAAATACTAAGTGTGTGATGGAGCTATAAATACACACATAGAGATAATGACCCCCAAGTGACTGCAATGTTTTCTCTGGGGAGTACGGTAAAGTGCATGACATCAAGAAAGAGCTTATGGTGGGGCTCATTTGCTATGTCGTGGTGGTTAAAGCAAAGACTCTAAATGAATCTGCCTGAGTCTAAGCCCCTGTCCCATTGTGACCACAAGCAAGTTACTCAACCTCTCTGTTTCTTGATTTTCTTGCCTGGGAAATAGAGATTATAATCATATGGCTTACTATAGAGGTTTTGAAAATTACACGAGCCAGCATCAAGTGTTTACAATAATGTAAATGATATGTGCATTAGCAGTCATTATTTCTCTTTTAAAAATTAATTATTAATCCATTTTGTGGTACTACAACAAAGTATCTGAGGCTTCTGAATGCTTTATAAAGAAAAAAGGCTTATTTGGCTCACAGTTTTGGAGGGTGAAAGCTCAAGATTGGTCCCATTAACGCAGCCTCTTGCAGGGGCCCTGGTGGCTATCATATCAGGGCAGATGGCATCACGGCAGAAGCACATGTGAGACAGGAAGACAGAAGATAAGGAGAGGTTGGATTTGCTCTTTTATAAACTTCTTGAGGAACCCAGCCCAGGGCCCATGGGAACCAGCTTCCTTTCTTCTGCTGACAGCACTTTCCGTGACTTAAGTAATTCGCACTAGGCCCCACCTCTTAAAGTTGTACGGCCCTCGCATTGCTGCACAGGGTACCAAGCCTCCCACACATGGAATTTTGAGAGACAAACTGAATCCAAAAAGATAGCAGTAAGCAGGCCAAAGTGTGAGGGTTCAGTAGTACTGGAGATTGAGCCCAGGACTATCACACAGAAGCTACATCTCCAGGCCTTTTTCTTTTTTAAAAATCTTGAGACAGGGTCTCACTAAGTTGCTAAGTTGCCCCAGGCTGGGCTCAAACTTGTGATCCTCCTGCCTCAACTCCCAGAGTGCTGGGGTATAGGCCTGCATCACGGGGCCTGGCTTGAAGTTCTTGAAAGCAGCCTTACCCCTCCCTCCCTGAATCCATTAGGTAAGGCGGAGCAAAGTAGGAATCCTTGGGCAGAGGTGAGCTGGTGTGGGGAGTCAGAGCCCCAGTGGAGTGAGGCACCATCCAGACCGGTACAGGGGAACCTGTCACGGGGTGTGAGACGCAAGCAGGGAAGAAGGATGTCTGATGTAGCAAGTCGGAGCCCACGTGTGGTCAGGAGGGTCTTCATGCAGGAGGATGGGCCAAAAAGTTTAGGCTGCCAGGAAGGTAAGGAAGGCACTCACCTTGGTGTCAGAACCAAAAGAGGACGAACAGAGGATCCATGTAGAAGAACAGCTTGCCTGGGAACTTGAACCTGAACGTGGTGGCCAGGCGACCTTACCAGGATAGCTCAGTGGAGGATGTCAGAGCCTGGGCGGGAGGAGGCACTCATAAGGAATAGGGCTGATGGGTTGGAAAACGGTTATTCCAGGGGTAAGGGTTCAAGAAGAAAGGGTTTGGTATAATGGGAGCCACCTTTCCTGTGATTTACAGAGGAGTTGTAAGCGTGGAAGACGAGAAAAGCAGAAACACACTGTGGTGTTGAATTGCAGCGGAATGGAAGGTAGTGGGAAGCACACCTGGATGTTGCAGTTCTGTGGCCTGGGACGGCCCAGAGAAAACTGCAGTCCTCCATCCCTGTGCACACAGCAGTCAGATCTAAGCTTCCGGATACCATTTGCCACTAACAGACGCCAGGGCTCTTTGAAGAAGTGGCTGCTTCCTGAGCTGGGGCAGGGTACAAAGGGATCCTGAACATCTTGTGTCAAAGGAGAGCAAGTGCTCCTAGACTGAGGGACAAGTCAAAAGGACACAGAAGCCACCTTGAAGGGCTTGTATTACTCAAATTAGAACACATGCAAGGGGGAAACTCCATCCAAAATATATAATGGTAATAGCAGATTTTATCTGATGTTAATAACAGACAATAACTGATTGAGTAGGAGAGGAATCGGAGTTCGAACTGGGGGGGGCGGGGGGGGGGGTCAAACCATGGCCTGTGGAAAAAGTCCAGCCCAGTGCCAGATTTTGCCTGGCCATGAGCTAAGAATGACCTTTACAGGAAAATATTTGAAAGCAATTCAACAACAGGAAACATTGACTTTGAATTCAAATTAAGCCAGATCTTCTCACCCTTCCCTCCAAAAGAATTCATTTACATTAGTAGATCTTCATTACAGAAACGTATATCAGTACTCGATGGTTGTTATGTGCTTGACTTCATTCATGTAAATTTTGTGTGTTCCCCTCTCTTGTTATTAAAATATGACTATATTCTAGATTTGGTCCATTGAGTGCCAAATCCTAAAATATTTACTGCTTGACTTCACACAGAAAGTCATCTGATTCCTGATACTATCTGATACAAATAAATAACAGGTGAATTTCATAATCAACAAGGAATGAGATACTTTAACAGTTTCAAAGTTTTTCCCTGAAACCACCCCCACCCACCACCCCCACTTTTTTTTTAAGAGGCAGGATCTTGTTCTGAAGCTCAGACTGGTCCTGAACTTAAGATGGAACCCAGGCTGGTCTTGAACTCACAACAATCCTCCTGTCTCCGCCTCCTGAGTGCTGGGATCACAGGCATGTGCCACCACGCCTGGCTTACGTGGTGCTGGGAAATTGAACTGTGGTACTTAGTACTTGACTTAGTACTTGCTAGGCAAGCACTTTAAACGCTGAACCATTCCTCCGGTCCCTGGAAAATACTTTTTGGTTACAAAGGGAAGTGGGAAAATCATGGTGGTGGGGAATCCTAGCAGTCAGCAATGTAGGTGATCACAGCAAACAGCGTCGGCGATGGGGCAGATCAGAGTTGAGCTCCCTGTGAGAGATTGCAGTGATATGAGAGCTGTTCCCGTGGGTGACACTCCTGCCACAGAGGCATAACCTGCATCTAACCAGGAGGAAACTGACAAACCCACACCAGGCATGTCTGTGAAATCACTGCCTTCACCTTTAAAATATCAAGGGAGCAAAAATCAAGGAAGGGGAGGCTGAGAACCTGTTCCAGACAGGAGAGACGGAAATGACCTGATAAATTCAACACACTGTTCCAAACTGGGCAGATGTGCTGGCAAGGAGATTCTTGGGAGAAATAGCAAAACATCACCAGGCCTGGGAACTTAAAGGTGGCGCCCACCATCACAAAATTTCCTGAATTCCTTGGTGCTGGGTTGGCTATGCATTATGTGGGAGCACAGCTTTGTTTGTAAGAAATGCACATTAAATCTGCCGGGGAGGCTAGAATATTAGCCTGCAACTTTCTGTAGCTTAAGTGGGAAAAGAAAAGGGTTGGGTGCAACTTTTACAACTTTCTGGTAAGTCTGAGACTATCTTAAGAGAAAAATTAAAGTTTGATAAAGTCACTTTCCCAAGATCCCTTGGGAGTGCACAGCTGTGATTAATGAGACGTAAGCAAAAGAGTCCTGGTAACTTCTGGGAAAGTGTGTGCTGTCCTGACAGCCTCCTCCCCCTCTGGGCTTTATGACATTAAGGTGATGGAGGCGGGGGAAGCGTGAAGAGGAGAGCTTTACACTGACCCTGAGCTTTACATTACACGACATCATGTATGACTCAGTTATGGGGAGGTATGGATAGGTGTAATGAGATGCTAAAACACAAACCTTTCTCCCTGGCTTCTGACTGAGCCCGAAGGCTTAGCACAAAGCAAGAGGCACAAAGCACCCAACATGCCAAGGACATGTGCTAAACTATGCAGGGCATGCAAGAGACAGTTCAAAATGTGTTTTACAGTCCTGAGTTCACCAACCACTCTGAGGGTGATAAAGGGTTGAGACTTAATGGGAAGAAGAGAGAGAGAGAAAGAGAGAGACCTTAGTTTCTTCAGAGAAAGACAGTGGATGTTGGCATATGGTAGAAGAGGAGCTTGCCCTACCCAGATACTCAGGGAACTGGGGGATGATAGGAGCACCTGGAGGGCTAGTGGACATCACAGCCTGTTATAGCATCCTCTCTGCTAAGGTGTAAAACACAAGGGACTCCGGTTGACCAACAACCTGAGCATAGCGCAGGACAGAGAACCATATGGGGACATAGCTCAGATCCCATGGCTACAGGACCAAAGTGCTGAAAGGAGCCTAGAATAGAGGTGGCAGCCTGAGGTTGTCTAGGAAGAGACTGTGTCCATGAGAGTACTTACAGAAAAACACGGGACCTTAATGAAAAATTCATGTGTCCTATACCCAAAAGGCTCAGGTGCTCCAGGAGGCATGGCAAATGAGTAGCTGGAGAAAGGCAGGGTCTGCATCAGCGAAGCCAGCAGAGGCATCACCAAGAGACCTGCGCAAGGTCTAAGAGGAGAATGTCAGCTGCAGAAACATGCCAAGGCCACAAACACCAAGCTAATGATGGCATAGTCAAGTAGGACCATTCCTGCTCCTTATATCTCCTCTGTGTGGCCAATCAACAGCCCTAGAGTAGCCTAGAGAGGAGGGAAGGAGGACGAGAGGTACACGTAAAGCAAACCCATTATCATTGTGTCTGCCCCATCGCAGCTCCTGGTCTGCAGAGATATGGGGGAGTGGTGTAGAGAGAGAGGAGGAGAGCTTTAAGAACTTCGGTGCTCTGACCAAAGCAAGGAAAGGATTGATCCACCAGAGAGAAAAGAATGGCAGGACTAGAGGAGTGGAGCACAGGAGGAGATGGGATCCATCCCATGTCTAAGGGGTAGGACACCATCAGGAGCAGGGACTCCAACTCCCCTGGAGCGGTGGGGATTGACTCCGGCCTCATCTGGCTTTCCAGGCAGTGCTGAGCCTCATTAGAGATGTGTCAGCTCACATCGAAGGCAAGACCAGCGCATGCACATGTGGTTTTCCTTTAGCTATGTTTACTCACTTGGGAACATGCGTGGTATGGCTTAGGTGTGGAGTGTCCCCCAGAAACCTCATGTATTTGGATGTAGTGGGATAACTGAGGAACTGTGTGTTATTGGGAGGTAGAACCTGGCTGGAAGGGGCAGATGCTTGGGGTTTGACTTGGAGAGAGTGTGTCAACTTGTTGAGATTGAGGGATTGCCTATAGCAGAGCTTTCAAGTGTTTGTTACCGATCTGTGGGCCAAGAAGTGAGGGAAGGGCACCCACCCTGGGTGTGCGGAGGCAACTGGCAAATTGAACTGGATAAAGGAAGAAGAAATATTGGTATCGCTTCTTCCTAGGAAAGCTCTGGCCTTTGCCTACCTCTTCAAATTTCACTTTTCTCCTGCTTCTCTTGGCTTTCTGTCTGCAATGGGGTTAGCAGCTCTCCAGCCTCTGCTACGTGCTTCTACGTGCTGCCCAGGAATGCACTGGGTGAGACTTCTGAAACTGTGAGCTAAAATAAATCTTTCCTCCCTTAAATCGTGGTTTTCAAGTATTCCGTCACAGAAACCAATATGTAACTAAGAGAGAACAAAATAGGCAGAGTTGAGTCCTCCGAAGGCTAGGTTTTCCTGGGAAGATGTGGTGGAGCAAGAAAAGACAGTGGATATGGGGGTGATCGTATTGAAGGGTCACAGAATCTACCCTGGGTCCAGAAGGAAGTGAAGGAGAAGAAGACGAATGCCACTAAAATGTCAGGGGCAACGCGGCGGAAGTCCAGAAGAGGGTGAACAACTGTGGGAATGATTATGACTTAGAAGCAGCCACCACAGATGACCCTAAAATGGGAGAGACAAATCTATGAACACCGCTCACTCCCCCCACCCACCCTTAAACTCTTCGCACTGATTATCTGCTGTTCTGTCCCTCCTGTCACTGGTGCGTCCTGTGCATTTTGTAGTGACCTAACTCAGTTCTTGGTCCTGAAACACCACTAATAGAAATCACAGACACATGTGCTCACAGGCACACACATACACACACACACACATGCACCAACTTTCATTCTCTCTTTTTTGTCCCATAAATTGCCACTGCTTGTCCTGCGTATTTTTGGTAAAGCTCAGTAATTCTCAGAAGCGCAGAGGCCAGGAGTAATGTGTCGCCCTCTGTGACCACAGTTAGGCAGAAGATTCTCTGTCGTGTATGAATGTTCACTATTGGAGAATTTTAGGAGATAAGAAATATCACAACTCTGTAGGAGTGGCCCAGAAAAACCAGAGAAAATCTTACAGCCACAGATCCTCCAGCTAAAAAAATGCTCTGAACACAAAGGTCTCAAAGGGAAAGAGCTGGAAGGTCAAGTCGTCTTAACCAGTGGTTCCCAACGTTTTTGACACCAGGGGCCGGTTTAGCTGAAGACTATTTTCCCAAAAACAAGCATTGGGTTGGTTCTTGTTGTGCAGTAGGTTGTGGGAGAACAGCTGTGAAATGGTCAACAGGAGAAAAGGAAGGGGGGGGAGGGGCGAAGCTCCTCTTCCTGTCAATCAGCAACGGAATTAGAACCTGATAGGAGCTGCTGACAAGAGGCGGAGCTTCACTCACTCCTCATCTCCTGCTCATGCGTGATCTTCCGGCTGGGTTGGTCCAAGGCCACTGACAGTACCCCCGTTGGAGAACCCCTGATCTTGCCAATTCCAACAGAAGCATATACACAATTAGGAACTGCCTGACAGAGTGGGACCTGCTGACCTGTGTGTTGGGCTGTTCTGGTCAAGTAGGTGTAGTTCATGGAGCTACCAAACCTCTATTTTTTTTCCTTTTTCTTTTTAAGAAAGGACTGGTCCTTTACGCACCATTTAACCCAGGCTTTCCTTGCCTAGGCCTCCTAGGTGCTGGGATTACAGGCATGTGCCAACATGCCCAGAGTATGTGGTGCTAGGGAATTAAACTTGGGGCCTTGTGCTTGCTAGGCTAACACTCTAACCACTGTGCTATTCCTCCAGGCCCAAAACCTATAGTCTTTGTTTGAGCCGATGGACTCTGAAGACACTCTCTTCTGCACAGAGACTTCCCTGAGAGCAATGGGGCCCTCTCCAAGCCTCTGCTGGTGACGTGGCCTTGGCATCTAACCAGGCTGGTTTAACACGGACATATTTATTCTGTGACTCTAAGGAACAGTGAGACTGGGGCAGAGATACCCTGGAGCCAGCCCATCCCCTGGCTCGCGGGGACTGTTAAATTTTCCAGAACTTTTGTGAGCTGGTTGTGAAGGGCATTTATCATTTGAAATTAAATTATCTAAACTTATAATTACATCACAGTCAAAACAAAGGTAATAAGTATTCAAAAGTTGCTTGATAATTATCAAAATTTATGAGCATCTGGACTGTGGAGGTTATTGAAATATTATAAAATGGAGTGCTACTGTGCATTTCTTCTTACTGCGGAGTCGGTGACTTCACTCGGCTAGATCCAAAGGCCGCAGTGATGGGCAGATGCTTCAAGTCAGCACCCAGAGGTGGTTAATAGGCTTAATCACACACCAGCACCCCGCTGGACCCCAGGGCCTGAGGGAGATGAGCTATTCTGCCTGCTGTCTGGGCTATCTCAGGAGCCTGCCCTTTCTCTGCCCGGTGTGTACTCTCCTCGGCAGGGGGAGGTGATGCTGCGTTTACTCACTTGAAGGGCATCTTTGCCAGATGGTCTCCCTCACACAGCAGTGCCAGGGAGCTGGCTGAGGAAATATTTTCCCAACTCTGCCTGGCTTCCTTTCCAACAGGAACAAAACTGGTTCTGAGAAATGCAGCCGGTAGGTAAGTAAATAGGGCAGCTGTGATGCGAGTTCCGCCCGGAATACAGAAAATGTATGAGTCTGGTTTGTATAAAAGGCAAACTTATAGATTCAGACTTTCCTCCTTCCTGCCCTCCCGCCTCTCTCCCACAACGGGACCCAGTGTGTGCACTCCCTTCGTCCTTCCTCCTGCCCCGGGAAGCAACTAGCACCTAGCTGTTCCTTGGCTCAAGTACAAGGTCAGCTCACTGCTTTCTGGGTGCTTCTTCCCAGCGGCAGGGTGACTCGCCTCTTTGCTCCTGGTGCACGTTGCTTGCCTCCCTGGGACTCTTGCGAGAGTCCATGTTCAAGCATCTCCTGACCTGACTAGGCATAACTCCCAAGCCTGATTCTATTCAAAGCCAGGTCAAATCACCAGAAGGCCAAGCAGAGAAAGATACAGGGAGCCTGGTAGGTTTAGAAATTCAGCTGTGTTTTAAAATATATTCTTCTCTTCCCTACTCCAAAGTATTATGGTGCATTCAATTCTCCAAAAAGGATGCATGTGTGCATGCCCTCCAATCAGTACATGCTAGGGCCAAATTCCTGTTTGTTCATATATGTGTGCTGGGGCGTGATCTGTTGTGAACCTGAGTGCTCGTGTTTGTGTGTTCTGTAGATGAATGGCATGAAATTCTGTGTGTGTGGCTGTGTGCGCTCTCTGTCTGTGTCGGTAAATGTCAGTGATTGTAACGTGCAGAGTGAAATGATTGAGAACCTTGTCATCTTCTAAGAATAGAAGAAATAAACCTTTTTGAAGAAATGATTTAAAAAACAAAAAAGCAAAAGGATAACACCCACAACAATACTTTTAATTAATTAATTAATTTATTTATTTATTTATATTCTCTGTATTCTCCCAAACCCTATGTGTAATGGAAAAAATACCCAGTCTTTGAATATTTTAATGATAAAGATTATCAGTTTTATTTGGGTTTTGAGTACTGTGCAGGGAAGCTGGACAGGGGAAGCAGCAGCAGCTCCTGAAGGGACAGGTTAGACATACCCAGCCTCCTTTGCATCTCTGCAGCTGTTGCCATCTGCCTCTACAGCATCTTGGCCCACTTCTCATCCTCCAAAGGGTAGAAACTTGTCACTTGTGGTGGATTTATTTGGCCAGGGTCATGCCCTTCTTTCTCTTGAGGACAGGAAGATTATAGTGTAGCAGAATGAGATGAGAACCTTGATCTTGATCTTGATTTTGTATCCAGTAGTGTGATAGACAAGAGTCTCCAAGTGTCTACTAGAAAATTGTAAGATCCTGCACACAATTTAATAGTTATTTCAACATCAGGCTCGAAGTAAATTACTCTACAAGGATCAAATACCAAAAGGGGAAGGGGTCTCCTCTTTATGAGCTACTGACAATGATGGAGTCGTCTTTACATGAGCACAAATTCTCCTCCCAGCAATTCTGAGACCAGGACATTCATGTCCCTTGGGTTGAATTAGAATTAGAAACGCACACAATCACCAAGGTGACCTCAGGATGGTTCTAGAATACTTACGTTTACTGGACATGAACATCATAGTATGGCCACGGGCTTTCGGTGTCCTTCTCATTTCTTCTCCACCACAACTGTGTAGGGATAATTATTATGCTTATTTCACAGATGAGGAAAATGAGACACAAAGAGGTGGAAACACTTGCCCAAGGTCACACAGCTAAATAATGGTCTAAGAATCCCAGGTGGCCCAAAACCAGAGTCCTTGCTCTAGCCATTAGGCTTTCCCAATCCTTCTAGCTCAGCCACAGGACTCTTCCATCACTTCAGAGAAGTCAGTGCTTCTTACTGCTCACATATAGGAGGTTAGGCTAAAATGGGTGGGCACCAAAGGTCCCTAACTACATTCCATTAAAACCCAAAGCTGGAAAGGAGTATCTGTCCTCATGCGTTTGGAGTCAGACAAATCCAGCAGAGTAAAATTAACATTTTTGAGCATGTGGTCTGCACCAAGCGCTGAGCTCCTCGCCTCTCACGAGCACCAGCAGTTCTCAATCACAACACCTTGACCTGCTGGGCCGACCTTCTGCTCTGTTGCTTTCCTTAGCGTTAGACGTGTATCTTAGCTTGAAATCCTGCCCTGCTCACCCTCAGTCCCTGTGACAGCGATCCGGTCTCCTTGGGCACTGTTAGGTGGACGGAAGGTGGCCCAGTGGCTGCCCTGGCTCAGCAGACTCACAGAGACACTCAAAGGCTTGCTGCCAGGATTCTGAGCTAGGAACCATGGGGAGGAGGAAGTGGTTCGCAGTGAGGGTGAAACAGGAACACAGAGAAGGGAAAGGCTATGATGGTCACACACACGATGAGGTCGTAAGGGAAACTGGGAGTGAACAGAGGCGAAAGGAAAGGAAGACACACAGAGTGAAGCAAGGGGACGATGACAGAGACAGATGGAGGACAGAGCTAAATCCCAGTGGCCTCCTGGCTTAAGTTCAACCCTGAGCAGCGTGAGTGAGCTCCTTGCCACCTAGAGACCTACTTAATACCCAAGTTTTCTAATTATATTTTTATACTATGTTAGAATTTAAATAGAATCAAGGTTATTGCGTAATAATTTATGTGTTTCTTTGAGCCCCCAAATGCCAATTTGGGTGAGAGAGAAATTAACAATGGTAGGTGAATTTCACATCCTATAAGACCTATCTTATCTGTGCCAGTCATAACCACGTCTCGTATGTGAGGCAAAATAAATACAGATTATTTTAATGCTTTACTTCCCTTCACAATTGTCTAAGATATTCTATAAACCTAGTGCCACGCATGTGTTACCATTCATCATTTATGTCAGTAGGGAAGTGGGTGAGAATCTCAAGTGTAAATGATCATATTTAATCTTTACATCTATCTGAGGTAGACATGCTTATGTTTATGTGCCATTTCACAGAAAATCAAACTGAGTCTCAACATGTTGTGTTCCTTACCCAAGGTCATCAGCTAGAGCGGGCCAGAAGCAAGATGTGAATTTAGATCTTGATTTTGTATCCAGTAGTGTAATAGACAAGACTCTCAAAGTGTCTACTAGAAAATTATAAGATCCTGCACAGAATTTAATAGTTATTTCAACATCAGGCTCGAAGTAAATTACTCTACAAGGAACAACTACCAAAATGCCTGGAAACTCTGAACTATAACCAGTGTTATGAGTGGCAAACACAAGTTCGCTTAGAGGACTAATGCTGAGTGGAGATACTGAACCCAAGTCTTTGAGGTTAAGCCAAAAATTCACTTGGAGACAGAGTTGTCCTGGAATAGGAGCGTGCTGAATTTGCAGCAGAAGCAAAAGCAAATCACCACCAAGAGAAAGCATCTTCAATTTAGTTCCCTAGGGTTTTCAAAAATTAATATCAACTGAACATGCATGCACAATGAGAGACCACCAAACACACTGTTAGGGTTTGGGAAGATCTAAAACGTCTTCATGTAAATGAGAAATATCTAAATGTAAAAGATGCAGGTGTTCAGAGATGGAGAAGATGGACTCTGAGGGTCGCACTTTCACCAGTGGCTTAATCCATGGATGAGGCTGTAGTTTGTTGGCATTATTGAGAGGTGACAGAAACTTACAAAGTGACGCCTAGTTGGAGAAAGTGGGTATGGGGCTGTTACAAAGCGACGCCTAGTTGGAGAAAGTGGGTATGGGGCTGTCACCCTGAGGACTATGCACTGTCCCTGGCCTCTTCCTCTGAGGCTCTTACTCTTTCTGCCTCCTGGTTGCTATGGGGTGATCAGCTGTCTTCTTTCATATGCTTCTGAAAACACATTGAATATTAAAATTTTTAAGCATCATCACAAAACACCTTGTTATTAATATCCCTCTAAATACTCCTCTTTATTTTGAAGACATTTATTCCCCTATTCTTGCCACTTTCTGAATCAGTTCTGGAAGTTTTCTTTTGTGTCTTTAGTTGCATTGTTGTAAGCGACTCTATGTTCATAGTTATTTTGGCTTCGAGAAGGAGACAGAAGTCGCACTGTACCAGTAAATAAGGTAGATGCACACTCAGTGTAATGTTTTTGTTTGAAAGAAATTGCAGTGAATATTTGGACAGTCATGAAAAGACAATCGTGAAAGAGGACTTCCAGAATTGCTTCAGAAAATAATAAAAAAATGATAAATGTTTCGGAAACAAGGGGGATACTTTGAGAAAATTGATGGTAGAGTGCTTTTTAGTGGAAGAAAGTTTTAAATTTTTTATTTAAATACTCACCATGGTTTTGATCATACCTTATAATATTTCTGCCTTACTTCATACCCAGAGCTATAGGACCTACTAGCCATGGACTGAGGCCTCTGAAACCATGAGCTAAAATAAATCTTTCCTGCTCTACATTGTTTTTCTCAGATATCTGATCACAGCGATGAACAGCTGACTGACACGTGCACACAAAAGAAACCACCATAACAAATTCTGCGAAGTCTTTAAATACTGAAATAAACAGGTATGGAGTATATGTTTCTGTTTTATCAAATGTTTGAATTAAAAATTTAATGGCACGGATAAGTGCAAAACTAAGGATTGCTAAAAATGACCAGCTGTATTTATTAAAGAACTGAATAGACATCTCATAGGTGAGAAAAATAATGGTTGGATTGAAAAACACAATAGGAGGATTAACTAAAAGATTAGTCTTAGCTAAGAAGAAGATTAACAAGAGGAAAATATTAAGGAATTATTGAGAATAACAAAGAGCATTTGCACATAAAGTATAAAAATGCATTGTCAGTAATGAAGGATAAATGAGAGAACTGAATAAATATTTAACCAGAATCTCTGAAGGGAAAAGTGAACGAGGGAGACATAATATTTGAAGAGAATTTTTCAGGCGAGGGAGCCACATCAATCAATAGATGCAACATATGCCAGGTAGAATAAACAAAAGAAATTCACATCTAGACACCTTTCGAGGAGACTGAAAAATAGAACCAACCAACAGTGCAACCAGGAAGAGTGAAGTCACCTACACAGTAACAACAAGGCTCACTGTAGGCTCAAGACAAAAATGAAAGCCAGAGGTAGTTGGATTGGATTGAGCAGGGTATAGGGAGGACCTCAACCTGGAATTGTGTACTTTGAAAAACCCTCCTTCCTCTGAAGGAGTGGACTAAAGATATATATGTACAACTCCAGGGTGCCAGAGCCTTTTCCTGTGCACCACACCACAGCCACCATTTTCTTGACAACTCTAGATCTGATATCGCAGTGCAGTAATTGCCTTCCTGGAAAATGCTCTCTCGGTTCTTCTATTTTGTCCTGCCTTGAATACGTTTCTGCGAAGAAAACATGCCCTTTGCCTTGGCTGGCCATTGAGAGAGCTCTGGAGCTGAAACTTTTGGAAGTTTTTCTTCATGAGAAGCCCTTTAGAGGCCAAAACATACCGTATACCCTAGTGGCAGTCTGCAGCCAAGGGAAGAGGTGGGAGTTGGCACCCACATGCCATGACACTCTGAGCCCTTCCTGGAAACTCCTCATGCTCCCCCCCAGGCCACCACTCAGTGACATTGCACCTTCAAACATCTTGTTAGTAGAGCCAACGGAACCGTCAAACACAGCACTAGTAAACTCTGTGTTCCCTTCAGACCTGGGGGCTGGCTCAGTTCTGCATCCATTTATCCCAAGGTCAGAAATCACTTTGTAGTTCACTCGGTTCCATTTCCCTTTGGAGCAGTGCTAAGGTAGCTTTTAACTAAAGGTTTGCTCTCCTTTGAAAGACACCAAACTCTCAGCTAAGACTTCTGGCCTTAGATCACAAATTCCCCCTCCTTCTCTTCCCCTGAGAACCAGCCCCGAGGAGTGATTGATTGGCTTAACATTTGTTGGTACAAATATGAAAGGCAGCTGCCTCTCTTCAGCTAACATTTGAATTCATTTCCATCTTCTTGCCAGAGGCTGGCACTTCTTGAAGGGCTTCTCTGGCTCTCCTCTACCAAGGTGGCAAGGTCTGCCTCTTGGAAGGATATGGAAGAATGGGGGGCAAAAGGAGGGGTCCAAGAGGAGGAGGGGTGAAAGGAAGGAGGAGAAAGGCAGGACTCAGCACTGGGGAGACCTGAGGAGGCTGTAGAGGGTCTGCCTGGTCCCTGCTCTCCTGGCCAGGTGTCTCCTTCCCTATCTCTGCAACCTGCTCTGTGTTGGCCTGCACCTCACCCTAGCCATCCTGGGTCCTCCTCTTTGTTCTGGACTACTGGATAGGAAAGGACTTTACTCACAGAGCCTTTTGTCCCTCCTTCAATCTTAGTCAAGATCTCTCAGCCTTTGATCCTTACAAATCCTACTTTACTACTTGTATTAGTTAAGAAGACAGCAATGGCTATAATAAATAATAAGCCCAAAATATATTTGGTTCATATCTAATGGAAATTTATTTTTGCTCTCATAATTCTTAAATGGATCTTCTTGACCGGCAGGCATCACCTTCCAAGCAACGGCCAGTACCCAGACCCTTTCTCTTCTCTTGCTCCACCATTTTAATCACCTGCCTCCCAGAGTGGGAGGGGAAACTCACAAAAGACTGTGAGGGGGGAGGCTTTTCTGGGCCAGGACTGGCGGTACTGCTTAGCTTCTCCCATCCCATTGGTTAGAACTCAGTCACATGGCCACGGGGGGGGGGGGGTCACAATTGAATCTGGGAAATACAGAACAATTGAGTGCCCAGGAAAAGGGGAAGCGGTCTCTACCGATTCCTGAGCCCCTCTCACTTTCCTATTGTCCCTGCAATCTCTTCACCAGATACCTGTTAAGGCTGGCTTTATTGGGTGGGGAAGCTCAGCTCCTTATTCATTTTTCTGGACAAGAATAATCACTAGGTATTACCTCTGACGTGGGAGGTTAGGACTATGGAAACTCAGAAATTAACCTGAGGAATAATAGGGGTCAGACTTCTCTCTCCAAGCTTTCTGCACTCTTTGTAGGTCCAATCAAAATCTGCCTTTCTTGGTACCAGGCAACAACAATCCTGGAATTGAAAAATCTGTCCCACATCCCACCCACATGGGGAGGTATAGCCAATCAGGGTCTATCCTGGGGACCAAAAGGTGCTGGCAACTCAGTAAAAGGTCTCTCCTTATGGACATGACCATAGCAGCAGGGACTGAGCTTCCTTCTTGGAACCACACAGCTAAGGAGCAATATAGGATTCCTTTAAATAAATAAATGCTACTCATTTAACTTTAGTATCTTATTTTTGCTGGCATGTCACTGTTACTTGAGTCACTAGAGGCCTAAAAAAGGCAGTGACCATCCCATGTGTCTGAGAAATTTTTAACTGGGGTCTCCAAAGGCCTAGAGAAACAGCAGGTAGTGCCATATGGCTTCCCCAGTTCTCTGGAAAAGCTATAAAGAACTTGGAGATGCAGGTACCAGGGCCCTCGTCTTTTATAACACCTTGTCTTAGTTACTTTATTACTGGGACACATTATCTGATACCCATGTTTTAAGGAAGGAAGAGCTTGTTTTAGCTCACCGTTTCATGAGGTCTCAGTCCATTATGGACAGCTGGCAATGACAGGAAGGGTCTGGTAGAGAACAGGCACTCACGGCATCCTAAGAGGAAGGACCTGGGGCTTCCTGAAGGAGCTGGGGCAAGAGCGTATACCCTTCCGGGGCACAGGCCCAGTAGTGTGCCACACACGTATCCATAACCCACCCATCCTGACTGGGTCCCACCTTCTAGCAGCACATGAAATCCATAGACAATCCATAATACCCAAACGCATGAGGCTTCCAAGCCACAATACACCTCTATGTCAGTTTCAAGTGCATGGTGGCAGCTCCCTTGGGAACTCCAGTAGGAAACATTCTGGGCCTCAATGGGTCAGGACTGACAGGCACAGAGTCAGTATAGTGGTAGTGGGACCATTCACTGGCCATCCTGCTCCTGGAAATCATGTGGGTTTGTTTTCCTAGTGCCATGTGGTCTCAGTGGCCAATGCCACCAGCCTAGAGCACCTCACCTTTGGAGCACTTCCTCCTACCACCCCAAGGTTGTCTCAACCCTTTCAGTTTGACAACTCAGCTTCTCTGGGCCCACCCTTACGATCCTACTCAATCTCACCAGATTTGCAGAGCTGCGTTGTATGAGGTTAGTCAAGGAGAAGGAGCAGAGTATACAATGTCTTGTGACCCATGCAACCTGGATCAGCAAGATGGCAAGAAGTGGCCTCTAAGGCGAACAGGGACAACTGAAGAAGTGTGTGGTGGCAGAGGGCAGCCTGAGACCTTGGTCCTGGCAAGGTGGTTCAAGGCTTTAGTCAAAGTGATAAAAGTCATTTGGCTCAAAGGCTCCTTCTCTATACCCTGTCACCCTCCAATTCCTACCATTAGGTCTGGAAGCCAAGGCCGGGCAGTCAATTTGTGAGTTTGGGCCATGTGGAGATCCTCATCCTTTGTGTGGACCACGTCTCCCTCACAAGAGACAAATACATTCAAATTCTTTCCTCAGCTGTGCCTCTGTAAAGTTACACTTTCTCAGGTTCATCCAACCTGAGGGGCAGAAGTAACAGGCGAGAACTTCAAGTCCCCAAGCCTGCAAGGGGGAAACAAATGGCCCAGGTTACAATTCTTGGTGTTCATCAGAAGCATCAGAAGAGATTTCAAATGACAGATTCCTGGGCCTTGATACAGAACCACTGATTTCCAGTCTCCAGAAGTAGGGTCTGCTTGGCTACGTCCACAGCACCACAGGTAGTCCAAGTACACATGGAATTTTGAGAACAATGGCATGGAATCAAGTTTTGTGGAATGTGAGGTGAGAGATGCTCCAGAGAAAGAGACTCTGAGACATTTTATAACACAAGGAGTAGAAAAAAAGAGGAGGAATGCCAGCTAGCATTTATGAACCACTGCCTATAGGCCAAGCGCTATTTCTAAATACATTACATGGTTTAACTTATCTCCTCTCAGGAAGAGTACGTAACACTAATCAAAGCAGAAGAGTGAAACTGACAGAGGTCCTAGCACGCTGGGGAAAAAGCAAAAGTCTTCTCGAGAAGCCAGGGGAGGAAGAAGAAATACTCCTAGAGGTTGATTTGTACGTCTTGGGCACCAATCAGGCTAAGGCAGCTTTCCATCCTATTAACTATTTGAGGGGGTGGGAGGGTGCAAGGGGCTGTTTTCCTATTGCTCCTTCCCTGGCCAGGTCTACTCAGAGCGCAGAAACCCTAAGACTGGACGATCAACCCCACTCTGCTGCCCAAACATTTGTTTGGACTTTGTGTGCTGATTGACTCCACTCTGCAGCTCCAAGGTCTTAACTGTGAGCCCATCACGACCTCTTCTGTCCTTAGATAGGAATGTGCACAGGCTTGTCAGAGAATCCTGGGATTAAACTGGGCAGGAAGCTGGGGGAGAGGAGGAAGTGCCTGAGCTGATGCATGGTTGGCTTCTGGAGGCTGAGATAAAGCAACAGAGTGAGGCAAAACATCCAGGGCCCCAAAGGCCACGAAAGCAGAGGTAGCCCAAAATCTCCCCACTAGAAAACCAGGTGCTGGGACACGGGATGGAAAATATTAATGGATCTTCCAGATTCTGGCTCTTTTGTTTTTCCGCAATTTTAGACACTTCCCGGATGACTTGCCCAGGACTGGCCTGTCCTTCCACAGAGTCTGGATGGATGAGGTCAGGGCACAGAGGTCAGCATTGTCAACAAGATTCAGGAGTCCCAAGAAACATTGTCTATTTTTTAGAATGAATCAGTCCAGATTGCCTTAGCAGAAAGATTTGTCTGGACCCCTTTCCAGCAAGAGCCACAGCCCGGTCCTTGTGCCCCAGCCCTGGTCCAACACAGGAGGCATTTAAGATGCTGGAGTCCAATGCTGTGGGACTATGCAACATGTCTCCTGGCTGTTCATGCACCTCTGACTTGGAGTCCCAGTCTGAAAAACAGCTTTCTGCCTGGCTCACGAGGCCCAGTTTCCTTGCACAGTGAGGCCCCACACCTCTCCATTGCACTTAGAATGAGAGCTCCGTCCATTCTCCCTGTCTCTGGGAGCTGTCTAATATCCTGGCCTTCTTGCTCCTGCCCAGGGACAGCACATCTCCAGAAGGCCCCGATGGAAGCCATTCTTCACTGATCACATGACTTTTTCCTACTTTTCCTGCTGAAGCCAGACTTAAAATCCAGAAAATCCAGAACTCCAGACAGCAGCTATCAGGCCTTTAGCATGGAAGCTGAAAACTATTTGAACTTCCCACTTCTTTCATTTCTTCTCCAGAGCCGAGAGTCCTGCTAGCAGCTAAGGTTTCTCAATGACCTGGACTGCCACAATGTCCAACCATATGCACCTGTGTGCCCCCTCTCTACTGGCCCCACCAGCAGGACAACACACCACTTTGCTTTTGGACACTCGAATCTAAAATTTCCTGAGCTGCTACCAGCTGTAAGCCCTTTCCCACACCCCACTGTGTCTGGCCTCCTAGCACCTGCTGCTGGGTCCTCTAGCAAGGACCGCCCCCAGCCTGTGGGCGGAGCTCAGTTCTCCGTCTCCCCCAGCCTATCACATTCCATCAGGCTATGACTCAAATAATGTAAGAAGGTGAAAGAGGCTAATTAGGATTTTAATTCTTGTTTCCTCCTAATCTTTTATAAAAGAGAAATTTGCTGGGTGTGGTGGCACACACCTGTAATCCCGGCACTCTGTGAGGCTAAGGCAAACCTAAACCCAGCCTGGGCAATTTACTGACTTAGCAAAACTGTCTCCAAGATTAGAAATGAAAGTGGGGCTGGCATTGTAGATGAGTGTGAAGGCTCTGGGCTCAATTCCTAGCACTGCACCAAAAAATAAAAATAAATAATTAAATTAAATTAAATAAGACAAAATTTTTAAAAATTAAGGAGCAAAGCTGGCATAGGGTTCTTATTTGGATCTTTATGCAAAATGAGAAACTATCCCTTGATATTGTTCCAGACTGACTGGTACCACCAGCTATATCCCATTGTTCACCCACTAAAAAAAGCAAAGAGCATGATCCCCATGCACCTTAGGGATGGTCGTGGCTTCTGTTCAGCAACAAACTCTTCTTTCACACTTCTTCCGGGCTGCTTGCTCTCAAATACAGACCTGTCCGACAACATGGCTCTTCCATTGCAGCCAATGGGCCTAAAGTCTTTGTCCTGGTCTCTAGGAACGCAGCAGCTGCATTCCCTGAGAATTCAGTAGAAGTGGTAGGCACGCTGCCTCTACCCCTGGCTCCTGGGGTCCGAGACTGAAGATGGGATTCAGCAGTCCATGCCATAACCACCTCCGCCCCCAGGTCACGCTGATGCTTACTCAAGCCTGAGAACCACTGAAAGTGAAGATCTGAGTGAAATTCACAGCCACTGTTGCAAGGGGTCTCTAGAATTCTGATTCCAATAGTACCCCCTTGGAGCCCTCCCACTGCAGCCCAAGTGGTAGGAATGGACATGGGGACATCTTTGTCTACTCCAAGCAACTGGTCTACAGGAGGAAAGGCTGGAATAGACGACTTCTTCTCGGCTGGTGACATACCTGGCAGCAGTTTCTGCTGGCCTCTAGACAGCCAGGCGAAGTCCCTTCTGAAAGATTCTATTCAAAGGTGTCTGATGAACAAATACCACAGCTTTTTTCTTTTCCCCTGCACCTGGAGCTGTGGCTAGAACTCTTGGCAGTAACTACTGCGACCCCAGGAAAGGAATCTGCCAGAAGAATATTAATCCTCACCTGCTGAGAAGTCAGGCCCTGAAAAAGAGCTAGCTACAGGGGGCAGAGAAGGAAATATCTTCTGGATTTACCACCAGTTCTTGAGAGAGGAAATGAGTTTTCTTCATGTCCAGCCCTGTGCCTATGTGGAGATGGCACCTGAGTGGTAGGCTGTACTGAGTGCTCCCCAGGTGGCATCTCTGAGGAGGAGTTACCCAGAGGTTATCCAACAGCAGCATTAAAACCAAGATAGGAACCTATGTCATGGTCCGGTCAGGGGCCAGAGGTTGGAGGTCAAGCACTTGAAGGCAGAAGCTGAGAATTGCTTCCACTGCAGAAAGAGCAGAGATCTGAATCTGTCTTGTCCTTCAAGTCTAACAACCCATGACCCAAGTAGGACTCTGCTGAACTTGCTACCATCAGGAATTACGTAAAGGTGAACCCTGCCTGAGAAAGCCTCTCAGTCTTCATTATTTACATAGGTGGGGTAAGTCTTGGCTTCCGGTTTCAGCTATAGTTTATTTAATTTTCTATCCTTTGATTCATTTGGGGGCAGGAATCAACCTTTAATGAAAAGTTTGGACTTAATTTGGATTCCAGAAGGGGTTAGCACATACCGCATCACTCCTGTTCCAGAAAACCATTGTGATTAACCACGTGATTACGTACCATACGTGCCCTTCCCTAGCCTCAGCCTCTTCGCCTATAAAATAGGGATAACACAGCTGCAACTTCACAATACCTCTACATCACATTACAATCACTTAACGAGTTCTACCTCCCTATCTAATTCCTCCATGAACTAAGAAGCCAGTACTCAAGGGTACAGAACGGCAGAAAGGGGGCCTGAGTTTTCATTTTCTGTTTCATTCCCCAGAATATCATTATGGTGAGTTGAATCATGCCCCCCCCCAAAAAAAGTAACGTCTTAGCCCCCTGTGAACATGACCTTATTTGGAAATAAGATGTAGTAGACTGTCGTCTCTTATAGTTTGGATCTAGAATGTTCCCCAGAAGCCTCATGCTTTTGGATGTTGTGGATTACATATGGATTCTATGTGCTGTTAAAAGGTGGGGCCTGGCCAGAAGGAGTACATTACAGGCGTGTGGTGGAAGACAGGCGTGCGGTAGATTACAGATTACAAACATGTGGTGGATTGGGGCGTGTTGTAGATTACAGTTATGTGGCACATCACTGGGGCTTAACCCAAAAGGAGTGGAACACTGAGGCTGGACCAGAAGGGGCAGATCACTGCAACAGGACCTCAAAGTCCTGCCCTTCCTCCCTCACTTGGCTTCCACCTGCCATGCTGTGACCAGCTAAGCCTCCACCGTGTGTTTTCACGATGCCAGCCACCCTTGAATGGACTATGGCCTTCTGAAACTGGGAGCTAAAATAAATCTTTCTTTCCTTAAGTTGTAGATGTCAGGGATTTCTGTCACAGCAACAAAAAAAAATTATCTAAGACAACCTCCAAACCCTAGCCAAAGTAACTCCATCTTGTAGGGGACTCCTGTTTAGCTGTCCACTGGGCACCAGCAGGTTCTGAGGCTGTGTGCCTGGCTTTAGCACAAGATCATCCACTGTTATAGCTTGACTCTGCTTGGTTAGATTACAAGTATTTCCTGATAAGAATGTTGCGGGAAAGGAGTAGACAACACAGTGCTTCCCAAGGACTCTTCTTGCTTTTGATCTTGAGTTTGCTGTTTTAATTAGTGCTCTGTAAAGCCAATCCTAGCACAGGGGGGTTGGCAACCTCGGTAGTGCTGCAGCCCACAAGTTATCCATTGCTTTGTAAGTAAGTCCTAATAAACTCATTAACTCACCTAGTGAGACATGGTTGAGTTGTTCTTTAAACTGTCAGCCCCCTCTCAGTCTGGAGACAAATGCTTCTTTTATATCTCTCCATAAAATTCCATTTGCAGATGGAATAAGGTTAAGTTGAAGTCATGTTGCACCAGGGGTAGGGGAACCTAAATCCTACAACTGGTGTCTTTGTAAGAGGAAGGAGGGGAAGATTTGGATACAGAGACAGAGACAGAGAAGACCATGTAAAGACGGAAGCAGAGACCGGAATGATGCTGCTATAAGCCAAGGCTGGTCAAAGATCCCTGGGAGCCTCAAGGAGTGTCGAGAATTGCTGAAATCCATAAGAAGCAATGAGGGAACAAGGAAGGATTCTTTCCTTGACCCCTAAAAGGAAATGGGAGCTCTACCAATGCCCTGAATTCAGACTTCCAGCCTCTAAAACCGAGACCAAATAGGTTTCTGTTGTTTTAAGTCACCCAGTTTGTGGTAGTTTGTCTGGGCAGCCTTAGGCAGCTAACACCACATCCTGTCCCACCAACCCCTCCGTCTGGCTGCAGACCTTTCCGTGGCTGGCCCCGTTCATACCCACAGGCTTGACGCTCCATGGATTTCCATGAAGGAAAGTAATCTGTTCCATACCAACCCTGCTTTAGAGTTTATAGACACTGGCAACAGCCGAGACCTCGCTTGATCCACAACCACCCGGAGGCTTTTTGCTGTTGTTATCCATTTTGTAGATGTGGAAACTGAGAGCTGGAGCAATTAAAGAGAGTGTTCTATAATAAGCAGAGGGGCCAAGATTGACCCCAAACACTCTGACTCTTAAGCCAGGGTTATTTCTCTTTAAATTTTTTTCTCTGTGAAATAGAATGACGTTCATTAAAGTGTACAAAACACAAATTCACAGCTCGAGGAAAGTAACAGAACCCATCTAGGTCAAGAAACAGACTGTGGACCTCAGGTTCCCCTGCCAATCACTCTCCTCTGTCCCCAGGGTGATCCCTGTCCTCTGGGTCATGCCTTCCTTTTCGATCTCTGTATCATTAAGAATTAATAGAGGCGACAGGAAAGAGACAGCTGCCTGTAGGACTGCTGAGTGATGTGCCCCTAGTCTGGGGATCTCCTTCAAGCCGCATCTCTCTAGGGCTCTCCTCGTCTATTTACTTAGAAAAAGAAAAAAAAAACAAGACAAAACGCAACTACCCACTGGTAATGACATTTTCAGAACTGTAAAAGCTGGGAGTGGCTGCCACTTTTTGGAGCAGTTAAACTGAGGACTTTTAACATGAACAAGGAGGGGCAAAGGGCAGAAGGACAGCCGCAAAGATGGATAGGTTAAAGAAACAAAACAGTAATTATCCTGTTCCCCACCCCCAGCCGTCTGCAGCCCCCCACTGCCCCCTCCCTCCCTCTTCTCAGGGAGAACCCTGCTCTCGCAGTTGGAGCCAGCATGATCCACTCCAAGATTAGGAGTTTAGCCTCGTCTTGCCCAGAGGCGGGGGCAAACCACATGGCTTTTCATCATTCCTTCCTCTGTGAGTTTGTGACCTTTCTCTTTTTCCTAGCATCTGAGCTTCTGCTCTTGGTCTGGAGGACAGGCAGAAAGAGGAGAAAGGAAGATGGTGGGGACCAGTTAGAAAGCTCCGGCCAGAAATTCGTGCTGCCATTCCCTTGACTTCTGGGAAGTCACTTAAATCCCTGGGCTACAGGTCCTGCCCTCTGAAGCAAGGGCAGCCCCGGTGGTGGTGGGTTAAAACTGATGGGGACAGATGTCTGCTCAGGCTCCCAGATGAGAAGAGACAAGCTGACAGACAGATCCTCCTGCAGTGGACGAGCCTCTGGGTCACAAGTGCCCCAGGGCCACCCTGTGGAGGCTCTGCCTGGGGAATTCTGCAGATGGGCCCCCGAGGCAGAAAACAAGGGGCGCTGAAGGGATGACAGGAACTCAGGGCGAGTGACAGCTCAGCCAGCTGCCCGTTGCAATCACAACACTCTCCGCTGCTGTCAGAGCCACCACAACAGAGACTCCAAGGAAAGGCAAGACCATGGTACAGCTGGGAGAGAGGACTCTGTGCGTGGGCGTCTATCCCTCTGCTTGGGTCCCGTGGGCCTGGGCTCTGAGTCCACGTAGAAAGAGGTAAGTGTTTGCATACGTTCACAGCGATACTCTTCACAATAGCCAAATGGTGAAAAACCAAAACAGCTGTTAATAAGTGAATGAAGTAACACATACACACATATGTACACACACATACATATGTATAGTGTGTATGTGTGATGGAATAGTATTAGGCCATAAAACAGAAAGCAGTAGTGACACATGCTATGACATGGATGAGCCTCGTGGCCAGGCATGGGATCACATGTCATGTTACTTCTCTTGTATGAAATATACAGAAGAGGCAAGTCTATAGAGACAGAACAGATTAGCAGTTTCCAGGAAAGGAGAGATGGAGAGAGACGGGGGAGGGATAGTTTGATGGGCCCTAGGTTCTTCTGGGACGACAAAAATCTTGATGCCAGAGAGTTGGCAGTGGCACTGCACGACTGACAACACTGTGAATGTTCTCAAAGCCACTGGCAGGTGCATTTACAAAGGGCGGGGGCTGCAGGAATAGCCCAGTGGTTGAACCAACTGCCTAGCAAGCATCAAGCCTTGGGTTGGATTCCCCAACATCACATAAGCTGGGCATGGCGGCACACACCTGTAATCCCAGCACCCAGGAGGCTGAGGCAGGAGAGTTGCCCTGAGTTGGAGGCCAGTCTGGGCTATACAGTGAGTTCAGGACCAGCCAGGACTCTGTCTCACGAACGAATGAATGGCTATATATTATGTGAGTGTCTCTGCAGTGTGTAGCCCTTGGTGTGCACTCCTGCCTGCTGCGAAATGGCGGGACGAGGCGGAGAGCTTTAAACCTCCCCCCCACTCCCCGCCCCTCGCAGCCATATTGCAGGCCTGTTCAGCCACATATGGTTGGATTCAGCCTCCGAGCCTGCGCTGTCACCAGCCGGCCTGGGCATATGCTACCCATGCATACACGGATGTGCCTGCAGGCAGTGGGGCTCCGGGCCCCGCGGTTCCCTTGTGGAGCATTCGCGTGCCTGCGAGCTCCTGATGGGCCCGACTCGACTCGGGCAGGGTGGATCCACCGGCGAATACTCTGAATCCCTGAATCCCGAGCTGGGTGGATCCCTGGTGAGAGCTGAGTCTCTGCAGTGGCTCATCTGGGCTGAGGAGGCTGGGCGCCAGGACAGCAGAAGGGCGGCGGGCAGAGAGGGAGGCTGCGGGCCGTGGCCAGGGCGCACCGTGCAGGCAGCGTTTGCTTTTCGCTGGTTCACGGCGCTCCTGCCTTCCCTGGTACTTAAAAGCCTTGCTTTCTCCCCAAGGTTCTGGAGGGGACGGTGGCCCGGAGGGGGCCGGGAGGGAAAATAGGTTCCTTGCTCTCTGGGCTTCTCTGCCAATGGAGCAGGGGCCTTTTCTCTAGGTAAAGACCCCACTCGGGCTGAGTGGGCAGGGCAGCAGGGTGCTGCTCCTGAGATCACCGGGAAGAGGCCACCGAAGAGCCCTCTTCCACCAGCTCTCCAATATCCACCCCAACACACTCAGGCTGCGGAAGTCCTGCTCACTCCCGGTCACCCACCTCGGGACCAGCTGCCTTGAAGGCCCTGTGGATCCCCAGATGAGTGGAGCCAGGTGACATCTTGAATCACAAAGCTTAAACTGGAAGTTTGTGCCACCAAGCTCCTCTGCCCTGGGGGTTGGCACTGCTGTTGCCACCCAGCTGCCAGGGTCCTTCCAGCAGCACTTAACAGTCTCTCCCTCATGGCCAAGCCCATCAGCTCCCAGATGCTCAGGGCCAAGGTATGGCTCTTTCATGTTTCCTTGCGTTTCCCCAGGCCTGGGAGTGACGGGCTCCAGGAGAGGGTGCTCACAGCCAAGGCCCTGCAGGGCTTGAGGGAGACCCTGAATGAGGTGTTGTGCAAGGGAGGGGCTGGCACAAACCCATCAAACTATTCGAATCTACCCCCCCCCCCAACCTGCTCCTGTGCACACACTCCCTCCATAAGGGACAGGTGTTCATGCTCAACAAAAGAAGGGAGAAAAGGGGTTGAAGGCATAGCCCAGTGCCTAAAGCGCTCACGTAACAAGCACAAGGCCTTGGATCCAGCTCCCCAGCACCATGTAAAACAGAGATGGTGGCACACGCCTGAGATCTCAGCACTCAGAAGGCTGAGGCAAGACAATTGTCATGAGTTCAAGGCCAGTTTAGGCTACATAGTGAGTTCAATATCGGCCTAGGAAGAAAGAGAACAGAAAGGAAGAAGGGAAATAGGGAGGGAGAAAGAGGAGAAAGGGAGGATGGGGAAAGGAAACAGGGAGGGGAAAAGGAGGGAAGGAGAGAAAAGAGAAAACAGGCAAAAATCTGACTTTCCTTCCCCTGCAACAGTCACCCCAGTCCTCCTGTCCCTTCCTCAGTGTTGAGTTGGAAGCAGGCCACAGAGCAGAGGCTGGAACCAACTAGGCCTGAACCCTGTGCACACCCCAGTGGCCTTTTCCACTTACCTAAGTGTTGTCCCTGACATGTCACACACCTCTGAACCTCCACAGGCTCCTAGCCTGAGGCTGTGGTCAAAGCCTCTAAGGACAGTAGCATGACAGGGCAAGAACATCTCCCAGGCACTAACATTTCACCTCTTCATTTTCTGCCAAATAATGACCCCTGCTCTTGACAAATCCCACTGGTTGGTGATGCTGGAGCCTTTCCTCCAACAACCCCATAGTAACCACCAAAGACTGAGGCCCCTCCGACTTACTGGGCCTCCTGTACCCAGCCCACTGCATCTCCCTGCCTGATCTTCTGTCTTTTTCCTCCTGAGAGGCGGGATGGGGTGTCTGGCAGCTGCCATCTGAATGCCATTTGTCACACGGGTACCCACGATGTCCCAGGCAGGGTGCAGAGCTGGAGAAGCAGTTCCCCCAGCAACGTCAGCACAATGAGTCAGGTGGCTCCTACCACAGGCTACGCGACCCCGGGGGCACATCTGTGGGGCTCCGGCTTTCTGGGAGAACTTTGCTCTAACTCACATTCTCAGGTGAATACAACTAGTCCCTGTAGGCAAGTGTGGATTACGATGCACGTCTCAGGGCAGATGCTGAGGTCCACGAGAGGCTGCCCTAAGCCGCTGGGAATGGCTAGCAGACGCCCAGGAAAATCCCCTGATGTGTCTTTTGTTTGTTTGTTTTTTGTGTTTCCTTTATGATACTGGGGATTGAGCCCAAGGCCTTCACACAAATAGCCAGTCCTTTTTATTTTGGATCAGGGTCTCACAGAGTAGGCAAGACTAAGCTTGAACTGCAATCCTCTCGCCTTCAGCCTCCCAGAGTGCTGGGATTACAGTCCTGGCTCCTGGTGCCTTTATAAAAGGGGGCCACTGACACAATGGTACCCTCAGGCAGAGTCTAAACAACTGTGATCCTAGCCCAGTTTACGCCATCTATTCATTCCAAAGTTTATTCATCTGTTGACTGATTTGTTGATTCAATGTGGATATATATATATATCAGATACCGGGCTTGTGTTTAAATTTCGGTTCACCTCTCTGAGCCTCAGTTGATCTTATATGTTCCACAGGCAGGTGGTAGTTGTGTCTTAGGATTTTATGAAGAGCAAATGAAACAATGTGTGTGCAGGACCTAGCCTAGAACCTTAAAAATATTAATTCCCTTCTTTGTTTTTGTAGTTTTCCAAAAAGAAGGCACTTCCTAGCCCAGACATGGTGGTCCACCGGAGACCGGGGCAGGAGGAGGGCAAGTTCAAGCACAGTTTGGACAACTGACCAACTTCCTGAGATTCTTTCTCAAAAGAAAGACATATGTTTTAAATGGCTGATGATGTAGCTAAGTGTAAAAGGCCTGTGTTCAATCCCCATAACAGAAGGAGGAGGAGGAGGAAGAGAAAGCCAGAGTAAGAGGAGGCAATGGATTAGGAGACAGTCAGGTCCCAAGGAAATATGGCAGCCAGACAGAAATGCCTCAGAGGAGTGAAGTTTGAGAACTTCTTCTGAGGCCAGGCAGGGGATGGAACAGGAAACCAATTCTCTCCTGAGGTTGTATTTCTTTAAGTGGTTGAAGATCTAAGAAGTGGGAGGTGGGGAAAGGAGTGAAACTTTCTGTATCTTGATTGAAGATCAAAACAATTTCTATTCTTGCAAATTCCTTTAGAGATACAGCCTCATGGAGATTGAGAAAGAATTTTTTTCTTTCTAAAGCTTAGCTGACAAGCTGGCTGGGAGCCATTTGGCAGTGTGCCCAGCAGGAAAGTTAGGGAAGAAGCAACAGTGTACCCCTCCCAAGACACTAGAGCAACAGACACAGGGATCCAGGTCCCTTGCCTCCTGCCCTGGGGGACTTTACAGCTCAGATGCAACCCCAAATTTGAAGGGGCAGCCCCCTCTTAATGACTGAAGAGTTGCTGGCCAAGTGTATGGCCAAGTCCAGGGCTTAAAATTTGTACTGTTCAAATTGGAATTGCTGACGGTTTACACAGTTTTAAAGAGAAGACCATTTTTATTCAAGGAACTGGGTGGGGAGAGTAGATTCTACTGAAATAAACATGAAGACTTTGTCAAATAAAATGTAAACGTTGTATGACTTCTTAGCATCAACTATGAGATGTCAACTCAAGTAGATTGCCTTGGATTGTGCCTCTTGGTCACTTCTGGGGGGGTCCATAAGATCCAAACCATAACATTGGTATTCATGGTCAGCCTTCTCCCCAAAACTAAACTTGATGGGTTTTTTTTTTTTTTTCCAGTGCTGGAGATTAAAAACCAGAGTCTTGCTAAGTGAGCGCTCTACCCCCAAGTTATATTCCCGGCCCTGAAATTCAGCCTTAAACTTCTTCCAGAGAACAGCACAGGGTGTTTCCTCTTCTTAACTTCCCTCTTGAATATTGATTGGCCTTTCCCTTGATTGGTAAGAAATTTTCCTATCTATCTCCCAAAGATGCAGTTCTATGTCTGCCGAGAAGCGAGTTCTGCACTGAACCTGAGGTTACCTCTCTTGCCTTTATGGGAGGTTTTGACCATACTAGCCTTGAAAGTCTCACTGTTACCCTTAGTTAGCTTTTCTCTGGCTTAAATTACCAAGTAGATTGACTATCCTTTAGTGAAATCCAGCTTCTTTACCTTTCATTTATTCAATTAATGCTTAGAAAAGCCTAATACAGGCTGAGCATCATACTCAAGGCCATTGCTGTCCCTCAGAGAAGTTGCAGTCTACTAAAATAATCAAGAGTGGCCACTTGTTCAAGGCCACCATGTTTTAGTTACTTTTTCATTGCTGGGACACAATACCTGGCCCCCACAAGATAAGAACGGAAAAGTTTCATTTTAACTCTCAGTTTCAGAAGGTCTCAGTCTTTTCATGGCTGCCAGCAACGGTGGAATCCCATGGTGGAGGCCTAGCAGGAGGAAAGCTGTTCTGACAGCATGGCAAACAGGAAGCTGAGTGAGTGCAGAAGGCGGAGCTAGCATATATCCTTCCAGGTCAAGCCCCGAGGATTTGCCGCATCCTCCCAATGGCATAGGAAAACAATAAATTAACTTCCACGGTTGTATCACCTTTCAAACCTGAGGCTTTTGGAAGACATTCCAGATCCAAATTGCAACACACCTCTCGGTAGGCTCCACTAGGAGCCTATATTCTTTACCTGTCTGGTCTTCCCAGCAACTCAAGTTAAGGTCATTGTCTCCATTTTGTAAATGAGAACACTGAGTTTCACTGATGCTTAAACAATTAGTCTCATATCCTACAGATAGAAAGTAGTAGATTCGGAATTTGAACGTTTCTATGTCCAAACCCTTGCTTTCTCGTTTACACTGGAGAGTCTATACATAGCATAGTATTTGCAGCTCAGACTCTAGAAGCAGACGGACTTAAGTTTAGATTTCTAGTTCTGTCACATAATTGCTATGCAATCCTGAACAAACTAACGAGCCTTTTTAAACCTCATTGTTCAACTGCATTGCTTCCTCGTCTGTAAAAATAGGCATGATAATACCTATGCATAGATTGTAGTGAGAACCTCAGAAATCATAGCTGATATGTTAAGGTGAATGTCTAGACCTGATCTCAGCTGTAGCTATTTTATTTCCTTGGCAGCATCCTAGGAAATAATATGTCTTACATTATCCTCTAGTGTGTCATTGGCCCATAAACCCTCGAGACTTCAGACTTCTGGTTGCCCTCTGTGCCTCCTGCCTTATTCAGTCTCTGTCCTTGAATATAACCCTTGCCCTGACTCAAATGCCCTCACACCTCCCAGAAGATGCCAACATGTTGGAAATACCAAGCCTGCAGTAAGTGAACACTAAAAATGAAAGACACTATCCAATCAAAGAGAAAGATTGTTTTCTGCCTTATACAGATTATACAGAGAAAAAGATCTGTTGCCTTCAATGCATCTCCTTCTACAGTTGAAAGAAAACAAGTGTTTCCCCAGGTCCAGCATCTTTGTCCTTCTGGAAAGAGGAGACTACACGGTGAGGACTTTTAATGACCCCACAGTGCCAAGGGGCTAGAGAAAAACATCTCTCTTGGAAACCTTGGGACACCACTGTTGGGTGCCAGTGTACCCGAGACTTTCCATTGAAATATCAGACTAGTTAAAAACCTCTCTCTGGCATCAGGAGTTTTCCGGATGGGCCTGGATTGCATTAGGATGATTATCTTTCTATTGACCTTTTGTCAAGAATTCTGTTTGGGTGAATTTTCAGTCTTGCCCTCTCATCCCCTGAGATGTCTTGGATCAGAGGCTGTGTCAACAGTGGGTTCTCTGGTCTTGTAGGTGGTGAAGGGGAAGGGGTTGGTGGCCACAGGAATGGCACTGTGTCTTTGCTGGTGGGAATTTGAGTCAGAAAGCACTTCATTTCTCCCAGACAGGGTGGGTCCAGCATCAAAGGCAATCAGTTGTTCCTGGTAGTTGTGGCTTAACCTGCACTTTTCTAGGTTGGGAAGAAACCACAGTAGCCTGAACCCCTGGAAAGTCTAATTGGCCTGAAGTCTAAGGGTTTTCCTGGCCTGGTTGGTGATGGTTACTCCACCAGCATTGATTACAGAAGACAGATAGCCTCTATGGGGAGCTAAAAATGCAATTCTTTTCATAACTCATTCTTAACTGCCAACTAGGTGCCAGGCATTTTATGTCCTGTTGGGGAGAAGGATACAGAAATGAATAACATGGCCTCTCTCTTTACGTTGCTCAGTTTCTAGTGACTGGGAGATGCTGACTTGACATCTTCTAGAAGGCACCTGTGTCCTAAGCGGATGTCTTCCACACGTGGATTTCCTCAGCAATCTGGAGGACATCTGTGTCCCACGCTTGCCTTCCCGTATTAAAGCCACACTCTGAGGATCTAGGTCCTGGAACCCAAGAAACAGAGCAGCAATAGTCCAAATGGAGGTGAGAACCTTCTTTAGAGACCAGAAAAAGAAACTGGCTGCTTCCAATGATCCCCTCCTACCTTTCTCCCAGGCAGGAGCCCTCCTCCCAGGCTCCCTTGAAGCAGAATAGATGAGAAAAAAGATCAAGGGCAAACCTCACTGCTTTAGAAATGGTCAGCAAACCACATGTAGCTACTGGATGTTTTGATGAAGGAGCTTGGTTGGAAAGGACCTCAGTCAAAATTTGGTCCCCAGATTCTTCTGACTTTCATTGTTACTAGATGCAGTATTAATCAATTTTTAAAAAATAAGCATCTGTATTCACAAGATTTGTCTGAGCTATATAAGCCCATCTAAGAAGTGTCAACCACGCCCAGCTGCCATGAACAGTGTCCTCAGTTGAAAAGGTGGCTGCTCTCTGGACTCAAAAATGGCTAGAGGGTTACCTGCACTTTATTCATAAGCGTACACACTGAAGACAAAACCAGAGCTTCCCACATAGGCATCTGCTTTGTTAGGACCAGGAATTACATCAAGGCTTCTTGGTGTCTTCAGCACTTAGGACCATGCCTGGCAGAGTACATGCTTTTCTTTTATCACAGTGAAATTAAATATATGTAGGATCAGAAAGACAGACCCTGTATTCCAGCCCCCTTCTCATCTTCCCACTCCCCTGTCCCCAGCGTCAAGCAAATCAAGCCACTGCAATTGGTTGAGCATCATCTTGGCTGGGTCTAGCCCTGACACCCTCGCCAGCACCCCCATCTCCTGCCTTAGAGTTACAGGAGAGTGTATGGCGTGAGAGAAAGAGGCTCAAATCCCTGTTTTACTCCTTACCAGCTAGCCACTGTGCATCACTGAGCCTCTGTTTGTAACACAAAACAACTACTGTGATGCTTAAATAAGTGACCCATGTAGGTGATAGTCAGCAAAGGGTTTGTTCATTATGCTTCATCTTTTTAAAATTCTTTTTAACTCCTTCAGGAGAGTGGGTCCTTGACAAAGGCCTTTCTGACGACATACTACGTCACTCACTCAAACCTATTGCAGCATCCAAAAGTGCCGTCTGCTTTGACACTTTTTTCAAATTCTGATAATCTAAACTGAGCTTCTTAATTGGTACTTTTTTTTTTAAAAACCTGAGGAGTGTTTCTTGAATGTTGACTTGAGACCATTACTTGAGGAGGCAGCACTTAGGATTCATGGGTCATCTGCGCTATGGAGATCCTACGTGATCCAAATTCTGATGGCTCTCACAGGAGCTCTAGGCCCCAAATTCCAAGTGCAGACTCATATATCCAGCTGCCTGCATGCACCTGTAACTCGACATGTCCAAAGAAGAACTTTGGCTTTCTGTCCAACTCTGTCCCTCTTCCTTCCTTCCCATATCAGAAAATAATACCACCTCCTCCCTAGGTGGTCAAATTAAAATTCTAGGAGTCATCCTTGACTTCCCTAACACTTTATACCTAATGCATCTGCAAGACTTCTCAGTTCTCAGTTCCAAAACATCGTACCCCTCATCCATTGCACCAGTCCAATCTGCCTCTGCCCCTCCTGGAGGCTGGGCTGGAGTTCCTGCTCCCATACTTCCTCCCCTTTCCCACACAGTGGTCCCGCCCAAGCGCTCTCTAAAATGGAAATCAGATCCCATTGCTTCCCCTGTGGAAAACATGTTGTTTTTAAACAGTCAGGATAAAAAACAAATCTTTCCAGGGCCCACTTCTCCAGCCCTGGCTCAGGGACTTTGCATCTGTAAAATGGGTGTGACAGTAACACTCTGTTACATAGTGAGCACCAGCTGCATACCAGGTTAGGTAGGGCCCTCACCCACCCTACCTCATACAGTTCTCACTACAAGCCAACAAGAGTTATTAGCTGTAAAATTGTCACGAGGATTCAAAGCGTTTGGTGCTAGTATATAGTAAGTGATTAACAAACACTAGATTCTCTGCCCTTCCACTTGTTTTAATAGTAATTATTGGGAAGGGGAGCCCAGAGCCATCTCACTGGTTGGAGAACTCGAACCAGAGCTCGCTGTCTCACCTTCCATGCTCGCTTAGCTACTAGTCTAATGCCTGCCCATAGGGGGCGCTAGAGCCAAGGAGGGCAAGTATGGGGGGATTGGTGGCTGAAAGGGTTAAGTTACCTCTTCCCACACCCTGGCCTTCCCTAGCCCTTGCGTCTGCTTTTGAAGCTTAACGAGAACTCCAGACACTTCATCAGCGGAGGCAAATAATTTCTAGGGCACCCCTACTTCATTGGGCAGGAAGACTTCATGCTGCCAAAGCTTCAGGGAAGATAAGTGAGTGTAAAGAAAGCGGTTTTCATAGCATTAGGCAGCAACTGAAGGATTTTGAGCATTGGAGTGTGAGCTCCTCCCCTGCAGAGGAGCAGAAAAGCCAGGCTTCTCTGTCTTCTCTTCAAGATACTTGATTAGGAATTTGGGGGCGGGCCCTGGCCTGGCACAGACACGCACACTCTCGGTAGGCACTCCCACTCCTCTCCCTGTGTCTCTCGCACACACGTTCTCCTGCCCAAGGAGGCCAGACAGAAGGACGCGGTCACTCTCTGCAAGGTTCAACTCGAGGTAAGTCTAGTCACTTTACTTTGGTATCTGTCCCTTATAATTTCATAGGAGAAATGAAGGAAAGAGGGAGCGGTGGGGAGAGGGGCAGGCAGGGAGAAGGCATTCCTCCCCATCCGTGCCTTGGCCCCAAGGATGCTGGAGGTCAGCAGGGGGACCGGGAGGACCAGGTTCAGCATTTATCTTTTTCCTACAGCTCCTCTGGGGGGATCTTGGGGAACTGGAGGCGGGGGGGCAGGGGATCAAATTTACAGGCACAAAAAAAGTGAAGGATCCAATATCTACTTTTTCTGCTTGTTGGAAGCCTTTGAAGAATAGCTCCAGGGTGTCCTTTAGAAGGAGGCTGTGGTATATAAATGCTCTTGGGGAAAGGGGCACATCTTCTGGTGTGTGGGGATGTGTGAGAGTGTGTGTGTATTGTGGGGGGGGGGGGGGTGTTGCTAGGGTGAAAGGAGAGACTAAAGAAAAGAGCCAAGCATTACCAGGGTCCTGGGAGCTGTGGATTGAGGTGGGGTCCCAGCCAGGTCAGGGCAGCCTCACAGCAGAGCAGCAATGGCTCCCGAGCTAGCTCCCCCAACTCCAAGTGCCATTTGTGAGGACCCTGCAGCACACCAACTCTGAGCACATGGCAGTCTCTAGCACTATGGGAAGGAGAGTACAGCCCCGAAGGAACGCCACTGGGAGATGGGGTAGGGCGAGGACAGGCACACACTCCCCACCAAGCCCTCCCAGCAGCCACGGGGCAGAGTGCATAGCCCCTGGAAAGCTTAACCTTGACAAGCGAGGTGACTGTCATCTGCCAAGGTGCCCAGACTGGAAGAAGGAGAAACGGAGACAGAGGCTCACTGTGCCAGCCCTCCAGTCAGCCACCTTGGTCCTGCAGCAGCCCCGAGCTGTGCATGGAAAAATGCACTCTTGGCAGTAGGCCGCTCCATCCGTCTTCTCTCCCGGCCAAAGCCAGGACCAGCCAGCGTGCCCAGGCAGCGGGCAGTTGGGTCTACTTCCCAGAAACACTGTGGCTCTTTGTGTGAGGCCTGTGGCTGTCCAGGATGAGCTAGGATTCCCACTCTTCTGTAACCAGGGCTGACGGTATGAGGCAGGGATAAAGGAACTGCTTTCAGGGAACAGAGAGGTCTGGAGAGATGAGGGCCCCGAATGACCAGACAGAACCCCACTGATGGGGTCTTTCTTGGATTTGATGTTAGCTTTCATTCTCGTTCCTTTCTCATGTCTGTGGTTGGACACCAGAATGTCCAACAGTGACGTGAGAGGTATGTGTGGTTCTTCCAGGCCAGGAAAGATGCTAAGCTTTGCCTTTCTGAGGGGGACATCCTGGGAGGTTCTCTCTGTCCACAGGACTCTGCAGTGTACTGTCTCTGGGTACCTGGGACAGATGAGCCACCTCCTGGCCCCTCATCTCCCATTTTCTCATCTCTGTTCTCATCTCACTTTCACAGCAAGGTGAAAGGCAACAGGCTGCCCAGCAACAGGCGACCTACATACACGGCCTGGGAATTTCAGTGCCACCACTAGGAAAGGGTAGCTTGGGACAGACAGGAGAGGGGTACTAGAACCCCATCCCAAGCCACTTTCCCTCGGGCACACCCCAGAGTTTCTGATTTCTATTCCAATTTTCAGTGCTCCTTTTTCATTTCTCTGAGCTTCACATAGCTCCTACATTACCATGGTGGAGCATGAGGAGTTCCACCATTTACCAGGCCCCACAGCAGAGACAGAAGTAGGCTAGTTCACACTCCATGTCCTCAGTGCCCACGTTCAAAGGCAGCACCACACCTGGTGCCAGTGCCCCCAGGCTGAAAAAGTTGCATCATTGTTATATGGAGACCAGGTTGCATGTAGGGCCACAAGTGGCCAACCAGAGGGTGGCTGTCACTCTCCAGACTGTTACGGGTGATGGCACTTAGGAGGGCAGCCCAGGCCTTTCAGTAACTGCACAGGGACCACACCTTTCCCCAAACACTCAGGACTGGAAACCCCTCACCTGCCCAAGAGGCCACATGGCCATCTAGTTGTTCAGATCTTTCCCTTGGATGTCTCAAGCCATTTCAGGAGGGTTCCCAGAGACACAGAAAGAGCCAAAGAATTTTTCCTGGACTCCTAGAAAATGTCATTTCTTGGGGAGCCCAAGCTAGATGGGAATTCAGGCCTGAAGAGCAGCCCACCACCACTAACTCCCTATAACCACATGCGCACCCATGAACATACACATACAGCATGCGTACATACACACGCACCAGGAGTGCTGTGAGCTCCCAAGCTTCTGCATCAATTCCTCCAAAACATGAGATCCCCCTCAAGTTCCTTGCAATCTCAAAGACTCTGTTGCTGTGGCTCTGGTGCAGGAGCAACACACTTAGCTCACCCCGGCGTACAGGGCCAGGCGGAACCACGTGGCAGAGCTGGGCTGGGAAGAGGCACCAGAAAGGGGGGCGAGCTCTGCTCCCTCCTGTTTGCTGCTGCGGCCACCTCTGCACAGCTCCGAGCCGTGGCCTCCGATGGTGTCACTAACGCCTGCTTGCTCTGTCCCCTCCCTTCCTGCAGAGACAGAATGCAGTGGGCGTCCCTCCTTCTGCTGGCAGGCCTCTGCTCTCTCTCCCGGGCCCAGTATGATGAAGACTCCCACTGGTGGTTCCAGTACCTCCGCAATCAGCAGTCCACCTACTACGATCCCTACGACCCTTACCCTTACCCATACGAGCCCTCTGAGCCTTACCCCTACGGGGTCGAGGAAGGGCCAGCCTACTCCTATGGCTCTCCACCCCAGCCGGAGTCCCGCGACTGCCCCCAGGAGTGCGACTGCCCCCCCAACTTCCCCACGGCCATGTATTGCGACAACCGCAACCTCAGGTACCTGCCTTTCGTCCCCTCCCGAATGAAGTACGTCTACTTCCAGAACAACCAGATCACCTCCATCCAGGAGGGCGTCTTCGACAATGCCACGGGGCTGCTCTGGGTTGCTCTCCATGGCAACCAGATTACCAGTGATAAGGTGGGCAGGAAGGTGTTCTCCAAGCTGAGGCACCTGGAGAGGCTGTACCTGGACCACAACAACCTGACCCGGATGCCCGGCCCACTGCCTCGCTCCCTGAGAGAGCTCCATCTCGACCACAACCAGATTTCGCGGGTTCCCAACAATGCTCTGGAGGGGCTGGAGAACCTCACCGCCTTGTACCTCCAGCACAACGAGATCCAGGAGGTGGGCAGCTCCATGAGGGGCCTCCGGTCCCTGATCTTGCTGGACCTGAGTCACAACCATCTCCGGAGGGTGCCTGACGGACTGCCCTCAGCCCTGGAGCAGCTGTACCTGGAGCACAACAACGTCTACACTGTTCCCGACAACTACTTCCGGGGCTCCCCCAAGCTGCTGTATGTGCGACTGGCACACAACAGCCTCACCAACAACGGCCTGTCCACCAACACCTTCAACTCCAGCAGCCTCCTGGAGCTCGACCTGTCCTACAACCAGCTGCAGAAGATCCCCCCAGTCAACACCAACCTGGAGAACCTCTACCTCCAAGGCAACAGGATCAACGGTGAGACAGGGCAGAGGGGCGGGCCAGCTGGCAGGTTCACCTCCAAGGCCCTGGCCAGAATGCTAGGGACAATGCAGAAGAAATGGGCAGAGGGGACCCCGGCAGTGCAAAGGGAGCAACTGCCAGGTGTGCGGGCACACACCTATAACCTCAGCTACTAAGGCCGCTAAGGCAGGAGGATAGCGAGTTCAAGGCCAGGCCTGGCAACTTGACAAGAACCCTGTCTCAAAGTTTACAAATAAATAAATAAGGGAAGGGAGCTTTAAGTTTCGTGTGAGATCCAGGGTTCAATTCCTAGTGGTGAGGGGAAAGGGAAAAAGAAAGAAAAGAATTAAAAGTAACCTGAAAACCAAGGCATAACCTTGGCCAGGAGGTGCAAAATAGCGTTCAGTTATCAACAGTGGCTTTAAGAAAATTCAGTGGGGAGTGTGTGGTTTGGGAGGTGACTTCTTTTTAGCAAAAAGGAAAAAGAGGAAGAAGATCGTGGTGATGGCAACTTCCCATGAAAGGTTTGTTTTTATTTAGGGCTTGAGGGGTTCAAGGCAGGCAGGGCAAAGCCATCCTGTGACAGGGAACTGCCGCAAGGAACCAGTCAATAAACAGGTCACCTGCAGGGGATGGCCAGGGACAATTGCTGAGAAGCTCCAGGGTTGAGGTGGGAGATGTGCCTATGGGACAGCTCACGGAGAAAGAGCTGAAGTTTAATCCCTAGAGCCCCCGGTGGCTGCTGGGAACTCCTGTGCGTACTTCCTCCCCTCCTGGAGATTGGAGCTCTGTTTCCCTTTGACCAGACCCCGCCTCCACAGCCTGGTCTTATGTGGTGGTGTTTATTTATTTTTTAAAAAAATCTAACAGCTGGTGAACAAAAATGTGCAACCTCTCAGAACTGAATGTGGTGTTTGTTCTGGTCAGTTCTCCCTGGAGTCCAAGGAGCGCCTGGTGGCAGGGCAGAGGTCCTCCCTAGAGTGCCAGAGCCAGACCACTGCAAAGCCTGGGGTTGGGCGGGGAGGGGGGGGTGGTGCCTGCATCTCCCTGCAAATGCCTGGAGCAACAGAAAGGCTGCTGTCTCCTAGTAAGAACTAAAGGATACATTTCAGCTGGAATGGTGTCATTGCCATTCCTCTTAGGACCTTGTGTTTTGAAGGGGAAGGCGCTTACACTACCCCAGGGCCTTTGAGGTTGTAATCTCAGCTGGACAGTTCTGAGCCAGCACTTCACTACGCTCCCTCTGGGGCAAATCCTCTTCCCTCAGGGAAAGGAGCTTGTCAGTGACCACTGGCAGAGGGCTTTGAAGTACAGCCTCCTGAGGACCAGCGCCATCAAAGCACAGGGAAAGACTCTGCGTCCTGTCCTTCTCCCCTTGCTGCTTCCTCCTCCTGGGCTCAGGGAACAGATCACTCATTTAGCAAGATGTGAAGTGCTTGGCAGCCTCTGAGGGCTAGGGGAGCAGCTGGGTCCCAGGACAAGGAGGGAGGTGGCAGCCACTGGCGATCACGGTGAGAGCTGTTTATCCCATCCTGTCATTTGAAGAGCAGGCACCAGTGTGTCCATCCCCAAGTGGTTTTTATTCAAAGTCTCTTTTTCTTTGAGGGTCTTCCTTCTTCCAGGGGAGGGCCTCAGGTATCCTGAAGATGTTACACATGGCAAGGATGGGACATTTCCTCCTGGCTTTCTAGCCCACCTTGCAGTAACCATTGACCCACCTGCCACCCATTCTGAATTCAGGAAGGCAGTCACATCAGAAATGCCATACATACTGTATGTGCTGTGCTTCATCCAAGTTTGACTCTGAAAATGTGACGGCAAACAGCACCTGTCCTGAGAAAGAATTCATTCAGTTAGCCCCAAATTGCACAATCGGGAAAGTGGAGTGGGAAAGGCTTTGCCACCGTGTATTATCCCCTTCATGCAGCGTGACATCTGCCATTTGATTACAAAGTGGCCCACCTCTCCCAAAAGCTTTACTCAGCAGGAAATAAAATTACTTAATGAAATGTCCTAAGAAATGTCCCAAATGTCTTGCAAGAAAGTTCTCTGTTCAGACTGCATAGAAATGTCCCCTGTCTACCCCAAGTCTCTTCAGGTGCCATTTAAGCTGTTGCTTGAGTCTCTCTCAATTTTCTCTTTAAGTGAAATAATTTAAATGCATTATCTTTCTTAAACTGGTAAATTAATATTTGTAAAGTATGTGGTCCAGGGCTGGGAAAAGCCATGTAACTATTGTCAGCGTTCCGTCAACTTTGAAGTTGACAGGTACAATTGTTGATTTTGTTTTTCATAGCAAAGGTGCAGGAACTGAGGCATGGAGAATGAAAAACCATCTCTCAAGGTCACGAGACCACATAGTAGAGAACCCTGAGCTCCTGCCTTCCCTAGTCATCCCTGGTGGGACTGGAGAGCGATCTCTCTCTGACCCAGATTCTCAGCAGGGAAACAAGTCACCAGCTTTGGCCTCCTCCCCTGGGTGAATTGCAGAGTTGTAGGAACTTGTGGTGGGCAGGGTGGGAAAGAAGGGGTCAAAGCAGGCCCTCTGGGGGAGGGGCTGAAAGAACGGGTACTCAAGACCAGCAGAGGGCTGGGACAGGGTCGGTTCCTTTCCACCAATGTCTCCCTCCGATTTTCCAGCCTGGCAACAGCGAAGGAACAGAGAGCAGAATGTTATTCGGAAGCTTCAGGGTCCAGTGCAGTGGGCGGGAGCAGCCCTGGGAGGAATTTGGAAAGACTTATGTCAGTATTTAATCTGGGTTGGAAAATGTTGGCCAGGACAGCCACACAGAAGTCCTGTGCTATTCATGGGCTTGGGGAGGCAGCAGGGGGCCAGGCCTAGAATCTGTATACGGTGTGTCTGGCTCCCCACAAGTATGTCCTAGATTTGTGTACCCACATCTGGAGTCCAGGGTAAGAGCAGGCAGTGTGAGGACTCTTCATGCTGGGAGAGCAGCAGCACTGCACCTCTAGCTCAGCTCCAGATAGGGTAGGAGCCTTACGCTGAGCCCGCCCACCCCTTGTGCCTTAAGAGGACTCTGCGCCCAGCATGCTCATTGAACCCAGGGCATCCTGGAGCCAGAGAGGAACCATCCCAGTGCTTCCCAGATTTCTGCCCTACTTCACCGCCCCCCCCCATCCACTCTTCTCAGTATTAAATTATTCTTTGGACATAGATTTTTCACTTATGTTTACAGTACAATTTACTTTGGTGCAACCTCACTCCAACTGCATACGGTCAATTCTTAACAAGCACTGAAAACAAGATGATGCTCATTTTAAAAACTCATCGGCCTGTCTGAGCCCTGCATACTGCCCTCCCAAGACCCTTATTTTCCTACTCATAATCTCTCCCAAAAGAAGCTCCCCAGGGGTTCCCTGAGAAAAGCCCACTCCCTCCTCTGGGAACTAAAGGGCAAAGCCAGCCCCAGCTGTAGGTCTGAGCCCATGTTACAGGGCATGTACCACTGACAGATGTGCCCTCCTGACCCCACGTGGAGCCCTGCCCAAGTCCCCTCGGCAGAAAAGGCCAGGAACAGCCTTCCTGGAACCTCACTGACGTGGGCAGTGACCCAGAGGCTTCTGCAGCTTTTGGTGGGGACTTCAGTGTTCCAGGCACAGTTTTAACTGAAGTCTTGGGGTTGATTTTTGTTTGCTCACTTGCTTGCTTGCTTAGTTGGTTGGTTGGTTAGTTAGCTTTGCTTGTTTCTGTTTTGAAACAGGGTCTTACTCAGCAGTCCAGGCTGGTCCTGAACTCACCGTGTGGCTATGTAGCCCAAGCTGGCCTCAAACTCATAGCAATCCTCTTGCTTCAGCCTCCCAAGAGTTGGGATTCCAGGCACTTGTCACCATGCCCGGCTTGTTGTTGTTGCTTGTTTGGGTTTTCCTTTTTTTTGTGTGTGTGTGTGACTGTTTTTTCTTTAAAATTACTGACTTGTAGACTAGAGACAGAGGTAGTTGGTTGGCCCAGGAGAACATCCCAAGGGAGAACTGAACTGGTCGCGCAGAGAATGCCCATCAGACAAGTAGCTGCAAGAGGACTTACGGTAACACCAGAAAGAACTATTTTATCTATGATGAGGCTCTGGCTGAAGTCTTCCAAGAGAGGCCGTATTTTGAGATTTTTAAAACATAGTAAACATATTAACGTATTAAACGCAGGAGGCAAGGGAGGGAATCACTCACTCGACTTTGAGATCTCCAGTGGTCCCAGAGCTCAGGGCTGGTGGGCTGCTGTAGCCTCTTCTGGCAGGGACGTGGGAAGGAGGGGCCAGGCAGCCTGCTCGGGGATCCGGCAAGCAATGACACTTGTCTCTCCACCCAGGATTTCTCCCTGTAATTTCCTGCCACTGTCTGCGAAGTGGCAGGAGATTTTCAATATTTAAGTCCCCTCTTCTTAAAGCAACGAAGCCCTCCCCCTCCAAAAGCAATCAAGCGCTGCCGGCTGCTACCTGGAGTCTCTGGCTGCCCTCTGCTTCCCTCTGCAGCCCACAGATGGAAAAATATTTTAAAAATAAAAATAAAGGTGCGGGCGGGAAGGACGCTCAAGGACATTCAACGGATTGCAGGGGCGGGGGGGGGGGGGGGGGGGGGGGGGGGGGGGGGGGGGGGGGGGGGAATGAGGGCGGGGTGAGATCAGAGACAGCCAGGCTTCCAGAGCAAAACGCACACAGGTGGGAGGTGCGTGAGGGGAGGGGTGGCGATAAGAACCGCAGAGGTGGCACAGCCCGCAGCCCCCAGCCCCGTCCCCGCTGGTGCCCGCTCACTGCCTGTCTGGTGCCTGACCCAGGTTTCTCCCGCCCACCCGCCCCTCTTCGGCCCGCAGAGTTCTCCATCAGCAGCTTCTGCACGGTGGTGGACGTCATGAACTTCTCCAAGCTGCAGGTGCTGCGTCTGGACGGGAACGAGCTCCAGCGCAGCGCCGTGCCCGCGGACGCGCCCCTCTGCCTGCGCCTCGCCAGCCTCATCGAGATCTGAGCAGCCAGTCCCCGCGCCGCCCCCTGCCTTGGCTTGATGGTTTGGTTTGGCTTTTGCTGGAAGGTTTGGGACAACCATGGGGCACAAGTCCACTGGGTCTCCTTTAGTCTCTTCCCTTAGCACGGGGTTAGGTGGGATCAGAGCCAGGTAGGCTTTTTATGAGGAAATGGACAAACGCAGCCTGTACTTTAGGGACAGAAGTGGTAGCGAGGGATTCATCCCTGGAAGTCCCAGCCTCAGAAGTCTCACTACTCTTCCTTGAGTTCTTCCTGATGTTGGGAAACTTGAACAGTTGCTTGGGCAATGGCACACAAAGATCTCTCTCTCTCTCTCTCTCTCTCTCTCTCTCTCTCTCTCTCTCTCTCTCTCTCTCTCTCTCTCGGCAGTGCTGACAGCTTTCCATATGTGCTGGGCTAGTCGTGTAGTCGTGCAGTTACTCTGAGTTCCCATTTATCGCTCTTCAGAATATACCTCTCGTGCAGGCGCTCCTTCCTTGGGTCCAGCTCATCCACGCAGTCCTCCTGCATAGACTCCCTTCTGTGCCTTGGGCAGAGTCAGGAGACCCCGAGGCATGCGGGCACCTGCCCAACGACCTGTGGAGAGAACCTGCACTTTGCCTGAGGTTGACAGGATTCTGAGAGAGAGTGGCTGCTATCCACCCTCTCACCTCACTTGCTGAAAGCCACCAGACTGGAAGTCATGAGATTGGAAGTCATGATAATATTTACGGCTTGATGCCTGAGGAGAAGGCCAGCTTCAGGTTTAGATGCAATTGTGGGGCTGTACTTAGCAACTGTGCCCCTCTTCGGGTGGGTTAGATTTCAAAGGAGGAAAGACGAGGCTTTGGTTCTCATTAGCACCTATAAGTAAGCATAGGCACCTCAAATTGGCAGACCCAGAGGGGCAGCCCCGGTAGTTTTGTTCTTGCCCAGCAGGCTCTGCGATCCCTAGGGTCCTTATCCTCACTGACGGAGGCCATGTGATTTTCAAAGCACGAAAAGCTAGTTTGTCCTCTTCTTGGATCCAAGCAAGAAGGTGTAATATACTGTTGGAACAAGTGGACTCCAGCCAGCTCTGGACTTGCCCAAGGGTGGAGAAGGTGCATCTGTGTGAATCATCCTAAGGCCAGAGCCGAAAGCAGTAGCTTTGCTGGAAATGCTCGCCAGGGTGGACAAAGTGCAGCAGGCAGCCGGACCCCTCCTGTGCTGGGCCTGAACCCCCACTCTCACATTTCTGGGGTGCCTTTGCTTTATAGCTTGGCTGGACAGCAATTAATTCTTTCTGTTTCTGTAAGGTAACATCACCTGGGCCCAATCCACCTGCTTTTTTGGGCCCATGGGGTGAAGCCATCGGGGCAGCCAGGGCAAGGACCAGTTGAGGAGCCTTAGCTGAAATAGCCCCCACCCAGAGGCCATAACATCTCTGATTCTGCGTCTGCTTGGAAGCTGCTTTCCTGAAAGGAGAAGGTGAGGGGTGGGGTCGATCCTGGACTATCTTCTTAGCTCCAGACCCTAAAATCCACAAAAGCCAAACCAGCTCATTTCAACAAAGGAGCTCTAAAGGGAGGCGCGAAACTGCGCCCTGCCCGGGGGCCCTTCAGAAAGCACCTGCATGTAGACACCATCATGCCTCTGTAAAGGGTCTTTATTGCCAGAATGCATGAGTGGTGGCTAACCTGAACAATAAAGTCATTTTATAATTGCATCTGCAAGGACGGAGTCATTGAAGGTAGGCTGCGGCTGGCTGTAAGGGAACGTAGCAGGCTCGCACAGGCCTCGGGGTATGGTGTGGTTAAGAGAAAGGAGGAAAGGAGGGAGACCAGAGAGAGGAGAGAGGAGAAGGAGAGAACTGAATGAAAGCTAGAGAGAGAGGAAAAAATAGACTGTGTAAAACTCCAGTTAGAAAAGTTGTGGAAGTTCAAGTCTAACTTTAATCCCACTCTTTACACGTGCTCTTCATTTAGTCTCCAAAAGATAAAGGACAGCTGCTTTTTGGTTTTGTTTTCAGTCATTCTGGCGTTTTTCTCCTTCCATCATCCGCTCCTATCAACCCAGCCGCCGCGGAGCTGGCGGGGACTGGGTAATGGTTGCCTCGGTAGCTGCCGCCCTCTAGTGGCAAATCTGCAGAATTGAGAGCAGCCGAGCCTCACAAAATCCAGTGGACCATGGAAAAGGAAAACTAGCAGTTTTCCTTCTCTCCTTCCTTTTTTTTGCCTCATTCTTCCTTTCTTCCCTTTATCTCTTCATCCCTTCTACTCTTCTTCATTTTCTCTTTTTGAGACAGGGTCTTTCTCTGTAGTCCAGGCTGGTCTTGAACTCACTATGGAGCACAGGCTGATCTCCAACTAATGGCAATCCTCCTGCCTCTGATGGAGGACAGGCATGCGCCACCACACCCAGCTTATGTGGTGCTGGGGAATCGAACCCAGCGTCTTGAGCTTGTGAGGCAGGCTCTTTAACTGCTGAGCTATTCCTTCCTTCCCTACATCTGCCCTCTCTTAAGCACTTGGGATTGAGCTCAAGATCTCAGGCGTTCGTCCCACTGTTCATCCTCTTGGTGCATATTTCTTGAGAAAGTAAGTAAGGCGGGCAGGCTAGGCTTGCACTCTTGGGATGACCCAGGATCTCCGACAGGGAAGTAACAACGGAGATTTCCCGGCTACTGACAAATGCTAAATCTGTGTCAAGAAAATTGCACATGTCACAACACTATCTCAAGTCAAAGCAAAATATTTTAACAGTATCTCTCAGGAGCGTGAGTGAGGCAGGAATGTGAGTAGGTGAAATGATCAGAAAGAAATGCTAGCCACAACTCAGGCCTCTCTCCAAGGACAACAGGCTGAGCCCGCAGACCTCAGCACCCCAGCACAGAGAGGCCAGGTGAAGGAGAAGCCCCGCGCGCAGGCAGAGACTCCCATGCTGCGGGAGGGACCCTCTGCCTGCGGCTGTGCTGCTCAGCAGCTCCATGAGCATCCTCAGTATACCAAGCAGGCGGATCAGAGAGAGGCATGGGAGCCAGGTCCCCCCATTTCCAAATCCAGCGCTTCATAAGAGAGAAGGAAGAACAGGCCAGCCCTCAGGCCCCTCTGCCTCTTCTTTTCACGTGGGGCAGCCAGGGGCAAGGACCATGACGTAGGACGTGCTTGAGGTCTCGCTTATGCCACCTCACTACACATATCTCCCTGCTCTCTGCCGTAGATACTATTAATTCCACTGTTTTACAGATGAGAAAACCGAGGCACAAAGAGGCCAAGGCCTCCCAGGGGACAAGCGCAGAGCCAGCTCGACCACGGGCCACCGGGCTCCCAGGCCTAGGAGGGCTCCTCCACTGGCTCCACTGCGCTACCCTGGAGAAGCGGGTGTTACTGGGCGCCTAGGTCTGTGGGAAGCTTGGGGTAGACCAGATGTTGCACATCTTACTTTTGGGGCATGGACCCAAATCCATTTATTTATTATTCACAGTCTATTGCATTTGCAATTAAAATTCACTCTTCATTGACACCTGTCTGCTGACTGCCCCGGCAGGCCCTGGGAACACTGCGGAGTCCCAGAGGTGGCTGTCTAGTGCCCCGTTACACATTGAACAGCAAAACCCCACACGGAGGATCGTGTGTTTCCAAATGAGAAAAGGCTGCAGAGGAGACAACCGCAAGTTCGTGTGAGGATCACCCAGAAGCCCGCGTGAGCCGGGCCTGGAGGCGCAGGCTTGGAACCCCAGCCCTCGGGGAGGCTGCAGCAGGAGGACAGCAGACTCAAGCCCTGTCTGGACAGTTCAGCAGTTTAGCAACACTCTGTTTGAAAATTTTAAATAAAGTAAAACAAATAAGGATTGGGCATATATTCCAGTGAAGTGACCCTGGGTTCGGTCCCCAGGAGCAACAAACAAAAACCAAGGTCCTGCCCTTACAGACTCGTAGTTCTGGATTTTGACCACTAGGGGGCAGCATCTCACCTTGCACCTTCCGAGCCTTTTCGGAGGCTTCCATCACAGCTGGTTTTCTCCAAGCTGCTCCGATCAGCCCGAGCACAACTGGGCACTCACCAAAAGTCAGGGCATCCGGGGCACTGCGTGACCAGGGCTCTTAGCCTTTGTGGATCACGGTAGTGGGCCGTGAACTTCCTCTCAGAATTGTGTTTCGTTTTGTCGTTGCTGCTGTTGTTAGTTATGTTGCCCAAGCTGGCCTCAAGCTCCTGCACTCGAGTGATCCTCCTGTCTCAGCCTCCCAAGTACCAGGAGCTATAGTCACGCATGACCACCCCTCAGCTTCTCAGAACGTTTCTGAAAGTATAAAATAAATTACAAGCAGGCTTGGTGGCACAGGACTGTAATCCCAGCATTCCAGGAGGTGGAGGCAGAGAAGGAACACAAGTTCGAGCCCAGCCTGGGAAACTTAGTGATTTAGTGAGACCATGTCACAAAACAAAGCTGAAAACTGGGCTGGGGCTGTAACTCAATGTGAAGGCCCTGAGTCGAATTCCTAGCACAAACAAACAAGATTACGAAGGAAATCAATTGCAATGAAGTATCATTATCAAAATATAAAATAAAATAAAAATTTTACGTTGTAATATATGTTAATTTACCAGCGTAACAAGTAACAAAGTCTAGCCACAGCCAGACAGGTGGTACAAGCCTGTAACCTCAATAGTCTGAGAAGCCGAGATAAGAGGATCACAAGTTTGAGCTCAGATGGGAAGAGGAAGAAGTCTGATCCCATCCGGGGCTACTAAGCAACTAGGGGAGACCCTGTGTCAAAAACTGGGGAGGGCTGGTGGCAGCAGCTGGGGATGTAATTCCCTATAAAGGTGTTGGCATCTATCCCCAGCACTGCAAGGAAACAAACAAGTCTAAACCATGGCCTGACAAGGCATTGTGGTACCCAGCACTTCCGCACCGAGACGGGAGGATTGTGAGTTCAAGGACAGACCAGGCAAAAGCAGCACAATTCTGTCTCCGAAACCAGAAAAAGGAGGAAGAAGAGGGATGGAGGGAAAGAGAAAAGAACAAAAAGAGAAACCTGTAAGACAGTTTGATGAAAGTGCTGGATGAAGTATGTGGGCAAAAAGTTTATCTGTTCAAGAGGGAGGGATACTGAGGGCTGGGCTGGCCGGGCCGGCTGTAGGACCCGCGTGAGCTCCTGCTCCGTAGGCCTGGGATGCTCTCCTGCGTTTGCTGGGCAGCCATTTCTGCTCCCAAGAGCCCAAGTGGAGGATCCACAGCTGAATACGTCATCAGGAGACTCGGGATCAGGTGGAGACCTTCTCACACTCTCCTGAGAGTCCTCTGCCTCAAATAGGTAGGAACTGGTAGGCATGATTGCCACCAGCTGATGGGCCTCTGCGTGACCCAGGCCATTGGGATGTGCCCAGACGAAGCAAATGCATTCATTGTTTAACCCCATGGCAGCCGGAGTCTTTCCCGGGCAGCAGTCATTCCTAGAAACTAGCCCATGCCCTGGAGACAGAGCCCACTTGTGACATTAGGACTAACACAACAGATAGAACTAAAGTTCCTGCCTAAGCAGAAGGGGGAAGTTCACATAGAGAGCCTGAAATGGACAAAGGGACCCAGCAGGCCCCACCCAGGCATGCTTTGTCACAGGGGAACCACAAACACTAAAGATAAGCCATCCTTCCCTGCCTCTGGGTCTAGACTGCCAAACGCACTGAGGGCAGTCAGCGTGGAATTATACTTGACCCAGTTTAGAAAAATGACAACAGGAAATGGGTCAAAATCCAAACAAAAGCAACCGACAGAAGAAAAAGCACTGGAAGGCAAGGGGCACAGGCGGTAAGTCTTGTACTTTCTTAGAATCCACCAGAAGCAGTGAACTAACGCCCCTGACTTGATGGTCTAGCCTGGTCATCCCTGCACCTCTTCTTCAGATGGCATACCAAGGTATGTGTCTCTGGGCATGACATGGCATGACAGACTCTGAGGAAGGCAGGCACTCATAGAAGCATGCCCTGGTGCCAGGCTTAGCCAGCAGGTAAGGAGTACATCCTAGTAGATGCCAACAGTGACAGTCCACACAGGAAGGCATGGGGAAAGCTACCACCCAAAGGAGGATCGGATATACTAGTGATGCTCTCAGGGGCACAAGCAGGTCCAGGCCCAGCAGTAAGAGTAAGCCAGGATCAGAGGGAAGGTCAATACGGCAACAGGGAGGGTGGAATGCAGTACAGCCCTGATGACTTTGGCCCAGGACAAATGTCAGATAGTATCTCCCGGTCTATCCTCCTATGTGGAGGCTCTCAGCCAGAAGGCACCTGTAAAATACTGCAAACACCTCGCTGGCCTCAACATAACCAAAAAAATTGACACATTTCAATATATACTTATGTTTTTTGTGGAACTGTAGAACACAGAATATCTCAGTCATTTGTGTCCTAAGAAGTCTGCTTCATGCCATCAACAAGGTTCATTTGGGATCAGATCACCAGAAAGAAAAAGAAGTTGTGTCAGGCCTAGTTCTTAGGTTAGAAGGAACAGAAACTAAAGTTAGCTATTTAGGTAGAAAAAGACTCATTCATTCACTTGTATGGCTGGTTGGTTGGTTTGGTGGGTGGGTGGGTGGGTAGGTGGCAGGTGATTGAAGGGTGGTATGTAGCTCCCAGAATCTTGGGAGGGTACTGGACCAGGCTCGAAGAGAATGTAGCAGAAACAATACTCAAGGTCATGCCCACGGAGACTCCATGGTCACCTCCCTGCTACATGCACACACTCAGGCAAGGACACTAGAACTGTATTCATGAGAACCGAGGCTGTTCCTGCATGTGGGATCTACTATCACAGCCATCACTGTTACACCCTCATCAGGGGGGTTGTGCAAGGCCCAAGTCTCTTCAGGTCACTCACTCTCAGTCCCACGTCAGAGTGGCAGAACCCAGTCACGTGCGAGTGCCCTTGCAGTGAGACTGGGGGTATCTGGCTGTCTCTTCTGTAGTAGAGAAGGGCTTTGTCTCACATGGTGGTGAATTTCCCGTAACAAATAATAAATATTCTATGTAGCCCAACACATGGCAGGTTTTCCTTTTGAGAAATTTGTGGAAGGGGGCTTGTGAGGGTGCACTCATCCCTACACCAGCTGCCGGGACAGCTATGGAGCAGGGCAAGGGGGTCCCCGGTGGGGGTACATGATGCCATTACATCAGGACTGCCACATACAGAGGCCTCCTTCCTTTAATCCAGAAATATATTATTCTGGAGAAAGTTAACACTGCTCTGAGTCTGATTTTAAATCTGTCGGACATTATTGTATTAGATTCTTATGTCTTCCCTTAAAAAGTACCTACAAACCAGTGGCTTAAAATAACTTTGAAAATCTATTCAGCCTGTCACTTATTCTGGAGGCCAGAATTCCAAAATCAAGGTACAGGCACAGCCAGGCTTCCTCCAAAGGCTTGGGGAAGAATCTTTCCCTGTCTCTCTCAGCTCCTGGTGGCTCCTCGTGTTCCTCAGTTTGTGGCTGTATTACTCCACCTTCTGCCCACCTCCACCTTCACATGGTCACCTGTTCACAAGCTCTTTGTTTCACTCAGGATCCTCTCCTCTCTTTCTCACTTTTTTTCCCAACACTGAAGACTGAACCCAATGAGTGCTGAGCCACATTCTCAGCACACCCCCCCCCCCGCAACACACACACACCTTTTATTGTACTAGGCATCAAGCCCAGGGTCTTCACACTGAACAACATCCCCAACCCATTTTTAGTTTTGATTTTGAGACAGGTTCTCACAAAGTTGCTAAGTTGCCCAAGCTGGGCTCAAACTTGTGATCCTCCTGCCTCAGCTTCCCAGAGTGCTGGATTACAGGCCTACACCACCAGGCCCAGCTTCCTTTTTCATTAAGTATGAACTATTTCAGCCTACAATGAAACATAGAAAGAAATATAACAAGACTCTGTGTTTACCATCCAGTGCTCTGTCCTTCTTGCCTTAAGGCAGAAGAAGCGCCATCTTAGATCTCTTCTGCTTCCTCCTATTCCTAACCAGAGGTCAGTTCTCTTCTTGGGTTCAAATGTTTTTATACAGATGGTCTTGGATTTAAATTTTTTGACTTTGTAATAGCAACAGAAAGTGATACATATTCAATAGAACTCATACTACACATTTTTAAATTTTGTTCTCTTTTTGGGCTATTGATATGTGCTACAACACTCTCTCGTGATACCAAGCAGCCATGCGGTCCCCAGAGTAGGCAGCTGACATGACAGTGCATTGGACTGGGAGTCAGAGTTGCTCTGTGGGTTGGGTGAACAACCTGTGTTTTCATTTTAGTGATGTCTCAGCTTGTGATGGGTTTATCAGGTTGTGGTCCCATCATCAGCCAAGGAGTATCTGTACTTTTTATTACATATTTGTGCATTCATAAACCAGTTATTAGTGGTTTTAAACCTTATAGGGTAATATCAGATATTCTGGTCACTGGTTTGTTTGTTTGTTTTCAGTGAACATTATGTGTTCGGGATTTAGCCACATCACTTCTTACAGCTCCAATCCATTCATTTTAACCACTGTAAATTTGTTTCTCTGTTTTCCTGTTAAAGGACAGTTAGGTTCCAATATTTTATTGTTGGAAGTAACTAACGTATCTTCTCTCTTTGGCCTTGCATTTAAGAGGTCCTCTAGAGTAGGGGGTTCCAAACCCTGAGTTTTGGGTCAGTATTGGTCTGTGCGTTTATAAGTACCAGGCTGCTGGAACAAGTAAGCAGCAGGCAGGAGTCCACATGCTCCTACTAGGTTCCAACACCACCGAGGAGGTCCAGATTCGCTCCCTGCTCCCCTCGTGCTGCAACTCTCCTTTTCAAAGTTACCCTCCAACAGCCTACTGCGTAATAAGTACTCCCTCCAACACACCCCACTCCCCTTCACTGGGAGAATGGTCTTCAACTAAACCAGTTCCTGGTATAGTATCAAGAAGCTGGGGACTACTACTGTAGAGTATATACTAGGGCTTCTTAACAGGGTCATCAGCAGTACCTACCCACCACATTCCTCACCCCAGTGGAAAAAAAAATCAAAGATGTCTTGAGTTGCCAAGTATTTCCAGAGGGCAAAATCACCACTTAAGAATCATTCATATATAAAAGGTATCATTAAAAAATATAATGAATGCTTAAATTTACAAAAAATACTAAAAGACACATTTGCCACTAATCTTCCTCAAAGTACTACCCCTCATTTCCAACACAGTTTTTCTACTGTTCTCGACACTTGTTGAGGAAGTTCTGGAAATATTCTTTCATGAGCATCTTTAGTTAAGGTGTCATGGCTGCTTCCATGTCCTGAGTCAATTCAAAACACTTAATTTTCAAGGTCATTTTGCCTTTGGAGAAGAGCTAGAAGTCACACAATGTTGAATCCAGTGAATGGGTCAATGAGGTTGCAGTTTTTCCAGCCTGCCTCTCCTCTGTATGGTACACAGCTGTAACATGTCCTGCATTTTTTATCATACCCTGATAGATTGGGGACCAACTGTTAAAAGCCCAGTCAGTACCACACACCAATGTTTCATGTGTTAAATGAGCAAGCTGGTTCAATTGCTAAGTCTTTTTTTTTTTTTTTTTTTTTTTGAGGCAGGATTTTTACTCTGTATTCCGGGCTGGTCCTGAACTCACTATGTAGCCCACGCTAGCCTAAAGTGGCCTTCCAAAACTGCTTCAGAAAGTGGCAAGGTAGTATAAGTGTGTTCAAAGGGAGAAGGAATATTTTGAGAGGGGTTAATGTGTCTTTTTGCTGTCTTTTCCATGTAAGCATTCATTTTATGTTTTGATCAGACTTTGAATGCCCAAGAGGGAACCACCAAATTGTAAAAGACCAGCGATTTCCCTTTACTCAGTGCTGCCCCTTGCTCTGTGGAGCTCCCGAGCACACAGGCCATCTCACTGATAATACACAAGTGTCCCCTCTCCCCACACCCTCTTAATGTCAGATATTGCTTCAGACTTAAGCAATTTTGTCCCTATAATGGATGTGAGGGCCACTGACTTTAACTTTCTTTGATATGTCACATCTTTTGTTTTCAGTAGTGAGGCTGAGCCTTTTTGAGTTCCTTTTCCTTTGGGGACTGGCCAAGTCTGGTGCCCAGCACTAGAACCTGGAACTGCACAGCCTGCAGCAACAGAGCAGGTTCTCTGCTTCATCCCAGACCCGCTCTTCCAGCAGGGAGGCAGCAGGAGGAGAAGGAGCCCTGAAAGGAGGCACAGCCCTCTGTGCCGTGGGGAAGGGGGAGGACCTTGTACCTTTTCTAGGCTATCCGGCCTTAAGGGATGATAAGAAATCAGAAAGGGTACAGTGGTGCTCTTCTTCCTGTGGAATCAGGGCGAGATGGCTGTTCTTTCCTTGTACAGGAGCAGAAGACCAGCAGTGCCCCACAATATCCACCCCAAGGCCCACCCCAGAACAGCTGCCGCAGCTCCAATGGTTCTATTGGAGTGGTTCTCGTCTTACTGACACCACAGACTAATTTAGTTGAAGACTATTCTCCCAAGAGTGGGAGGTGGCATGTGCTTCTTACCTGGTAGGTTGTTGGAGGACAGCTTTGAAGTGGGCAAACAGGAGATGGAGAAGGGGAGTGAAGCTCCACCCCCTGTCAGATCAGCAGCAGCATTAGAACCTAATGAGAGCCTGCGGCAGGAGGTAGGCTCCACTGTTGCTCACCTCCTGCTCACTGCTCATCTGTCCCCTCGGCCAGGTCCCTGCAAGGCCACAGGCCTGTACTGGTCTGCAGCCTGTTCTGTTGGCATTCCCTGAACAAGTACAGGCAAGAAAGAAAAGGTACCCACGTGAATGCAGTCAAAGGACAGTACCAAAGTGAGCAGAGAAGAGGTTCCAGGAAGTGCAGTGGCATATTTCTAAGTCCAGGACACAGGTATGGGGCCAGGGTTCATGAGCATGGCAAGATCACCGCAAGGCTGGGTTATAAGACCGCATCCCGTGCCTGAGACATGAAGGGACAGCTAAAGGGCTGGCCAGCCGCTGTGCTGGCTGGAGTGGGGCACATCCACTCCCTGGCTGCATTGGCATATCACCAGACTATCCTTTCATTGCAAGATAGAACAGGATAGATTGGGGAGCAACTGTTATAAACCCAGTCGGTACCACACATCGATGTTTCATGTGTTAACTGAGTAACCTGGTTCGATTGTTAAGTATTTTTTTCTTTTTCGAGGCAGGATTTTTTTCTGTAGTCCAGGCTGATGCTGAACTCACTATGTAGCCCACACTAGCCTTGAATTCTCTGTAGTCCTCCTGCCTCGCTCTCCCAAATGCTGGGATTATAGGCATATGCCACCATACCTGGCTTATATGGTTCTGGGGACTTCAACTCGGGGCGATATGCTTGCTAGGTAAGCACTCTAGGCACTGTGCTCTTCCTCCAGGCCCTGTAAAGTTTTTATAAGTAGGGATAATGCCATGTGATTCCTCCAAATTGTCCCCAACAGTTAACACAAAACTATATTCATACATTTTTAATAACACCCAAGGGATCATATTCCTTTGGGCTCCATGAAAAGACACACAAAAACACGCACATTTTCCCAAAAATATAATAAAGTGTTTCCATTCTTGACCTCATTTTGTTTCCTAAAATATCTGTACAGTAAGGAAACAGGTATGGTTCATCCCACTTTACAGAGGGATAATCTTGCCCTCAAAGACAGAGACTCAACACTAAAAGCTTGGCCTACAGGCTCCCATTGAACTCTCCCCCACTCCCTTGTGCCTCTTCCCCCATTCCTGTCCCTACGACCTTGCCCCATCTAAGTGTCCTAGACACATCATGGTTGTTTTTGTTCTTGGTTTTTAAGACAAGGTCTTATGCTACACAGCCCAGGACGGCCTCAAAATTGTTAGCCTCCTGCCTCAGCCTCCCACTGTTGTGTTACAGGTATGCGTCACCACACCTGGCTTTGGCTACTGTTCTTAACAATGCAAAACATCAACAAAGGTCCACTTTGGGCATTAACAGAGCCCAGCAAGTGACAGAAACTGATGGGCACTCTGGGTTGTCAATCTCTGTTCCCTGAAGAAAGTCTGGATGCTAGTGTGTGTTATGTTTGTGGAAGACAAGAGAAGACAGCTTGGGGTGCATGTCTGAGTAATACGACTCCAGGTGGGGTGAGCCGGAGAGAGAGAGAGAGAGAGAGAGAGAGAGAGAGAGAGAGAGAGAGAGAGTAGAAGGTCAGCAGAGCCAATTAACAAACTTAGGGAAAGAAAGGCCCAAATCTAGAAGAACTCTGTAGAAAGGCCCAGCAAAGGTAGAGTTTGAGAACCCAGAATCCTCCAGATTGCTCACAACTGGGCCAGGTCGGGTAGGTTGCAAGGAGGACGTGTGAAACAGCTTGGGGAGCAGGTGTCAGGAGCGAAGGGAGCGGGCACCGCAAGGCCACACCTCGGCCCGACTCTCTGCCCCACCCACCCCCCAGAAACCCCATTTCCCACAGCCACCCCGCCGCGCAACCGGGCTAGGAAACCACCCCCTACACGGACCCCATCTTTCCTTCTTCGTGGTTGTTTTGCTTGGTCAAACACCGCCCCATCATGAAAACCTTTGATTGGTCCGCACGCCCCAGGCTAGCCAATCAGAAGCTTGTTGCCAAGACGAGGCTTCCCCAGGGCCGAGGGCAGGTTGCCAGTGACACTGTTCCGGAGAGAGATCATATTTGCGAACGTGGTCGGTGGCATAAGTCTCGGCCAGCTGCTCGGTGGGGACTGAGGGACGTGGTGGACGGGTGGCGGAGGGTTCCTCCCTCGGCCTGTATCCGGGAGGGAGGGATCCAGACACCTGCCCGCTGTCACAGCCTCAGCCGGCAGTCCCCCGTGGCTCCTTTCTTGCTGGGCAGGTCTGATCTCAATCCAGGCAGCCCTGTGGCGGCATGGCCTGGACCAGAGCTGTCCGGGCTGAAAGGCATCACCTTTTCTCCCCACCATAAGGCAGTTGAGGAAGAGAGAAATCCCCCAGGGCAAGGTGCAGTCTACCCACACCTCACATTTGGGGGCAGGCTAGAATTTGAAATAAAAACGGGAGATCTTGTTTTTCTTTGGCCACATGACCTCGTGAGCAGTCTTGGAAGGGCTGAGGACAGTGAAAAGGCTCCAGGAAACAGGAGACTTAATTGGTGAGCTTCTTAACCACAGAACTTAGCTATCCCGTCTATAAAGTGGGCCTAAGGATACTGCCCAGAGCTCCACAAGGCCAGGGCCTGGACCAGAGAATCTCAGAGCCCAAAGACCCAGCTGAGGGGGCCAGGTAGAGGTGGGTGCCTGGGGGAAAGGGAGGTATCTAACCAGGACTATGCTAAGATCCGTGAGGACCACTTTCCCAGACTTTACAGATCAGAGAAGAGTAGAGGTGAATCTACACCCTTGCAAAATCCTCCTGAAGCCTTGAGCCAGTTCCCACATCCCCCTCTTTCTGTCTCCATTGCATAACCTATATACATGCTCCCGCTTGATGGAAGAATTTTGTGTGGGGTGGATTGGAGAGATCAAGCTCAGAGCCCAGCTCCCCTTTTCTTTGAGACAGGAGTCTCACTAATTTGCTAAGTCGCCCAGGCTGGGCTCAAACTTGTGATCCTCTTGCCTCAGCTTCCCAGAGTGCTGAGATTACAGGCCTGTGCCACCCGGGTTGGATAATAATAATAATAATAATACTATTAATAAGTTATTCTATGTTTACTACAAGCCAGCAGCAGTCTTAATGCTACATATATATGTATATATGTAGATACATGGCAATTCCTCCAACAATGCTGAGAACTACTTTTATCCTTTATAGATTAGACAATGGAGGTAAAGTGACTTTCCTGCTGTCATAAAGCTAGTAAATAGCACAGCTGGAATCACACCAAGGGAATATGCTCATACCTGGGACCCATCTGATCTTGTTGGTCAAAATGTGACCCTGCCTGCAGTAATTATCAAGAAAAAGGCTGGAAAGGGTGAGTCAGTACACACCTCATAAAGCAGGACCTCTTTGTCCCTGCCCTATCAAAACTCCCAACAGACTCACTGTGTGTCACCATACCACATAATATGAAATTAGGATTGGGAGTGTAGGTCAGTGGTGGGACACTTGCCTAGCGTGCGTAAGATCCTGGCTTTGATCTACAGTCTTGCAGTAATTAATTAATTAAATTTTAAAAACTAGATTAAATGAGAATGTTTCTTGCTAGGCGGATTTCATAACAATTTAAAGAAAGAGCTGGAGGAATGGCTCAGCGGTTAAAGTGCTTGCCTAGCAAGCACTAAATACCCCAGTTTGGTTCCCCAGCACCAAATGCACCAGGCATGGCGGCACACCCCTGTAATCCTAGCACTTGAGAGGCTGAGGCAGGAGGATTGCAGTGAATCCAAGCCCAGCCTGGGCTCTGTAGTGAGTTCAGAACCACCTGAGCTACAGAGTGAGACCCTGTCTCAAAAAAAAAAAAGAAAGAAAGAAAGAAAGAAAGAAATTTCCTTCCACTCACCTGCCCAGTCCTGGTCACCTAGTCTGGAGCAGTCCTAAGTGCTGGAAGAGAGGCAGGAGGTGTGGTCATACTATAAGGTGAAGATTTAAATAAAATAACTTATTACAGCCAAGGGTGAACAAACATACCGTGAATCCAACACTCAGAAGGCTGAGGCAGGAGGATTGCAAACTGGAGCCCAATCCGGGCAAGTTAGGGGTTTAGTGAGACTGTCTCAAAATAAAAAATAAAAAAGATGAAAATGGAGTTCACCCCAGTGTGAAGACCCTGGATCCAACCACCAGGACTGAAAAAAATTACAGTAAAAGACCATTGCATTCATTCCTCCCGAGTCCTCTTTCGTGAGGGTCTTTATGAAGTGCGATTTTAAAAACCCCAATATGGTGAAAGCTATCGCTGAGTACCATCCAAAAGGAAGGTAGACTCATAGAAACATTGCAGTGGCTGCTGGGAGAAACGGCACAGCAGTTAACCTGCTTGCCTAGCAAGCACAAGGCCCTGAGTCCGAATCCCCAGCACCAAGTAAACGGGGCCTGGCGGCGCATGCCTGTAGTCCCAGCACTCCAGCACTCGGGAGCTTGAGTCAGCAGAAGGACCACGGTGAGTCCAAGGCCAGTCTGGGAACATAGTGAGTTCGGGACCAGCCTGAGCTGCGGAAACAAAACATTGCAGTGTGTTTTCATCTACTTTTCCACTCCGACTACTGGCTCTTCCCCAGAGTCAAAACCACCAGGGGCGGTAAGTGTTTTCAACCGATTGGAGACACCGGGCTGGCCATGACAGCACAACTGAACCCACAAAAAGACTTCCTGAACTGCTTCAGCGAGCAGCCAGACTGTGGCATAAGTGTTCTCGGAGCAAGGGGGAGTATTCTGAGAGGGGTTAATGCCACCATCCTTTGTACTGTAATGATTTTTTAACGTAAACATTCACCATATTTCTCGATCCCAAACTTGAGGACTTTGTCATGTTTCCAAAATGGGTCTGGCTTAGGGCAGATCCAGCTTTGAAGTAGGGGTGCGTTGGGAAGGGTTAGGGCAGGAGACCAGAAGGGCAGTCCCGGTTCCACGCCCCTCTCCACATCCTCCCACTCCTCAGTCCCTGTTCCAGTCCAGCCTTCCCAGCTCCCCCAGCTCCTGGGCACACCATCTGCCTGCCTCTCCCCCAACCCCCCCTTTCCCCAGGGACTTAGCTCCTTTCATTGAGACCTTTAAATAATTAAATGCCCTAAAGCCTGCCCCACACTGATCCCCAGCCCCTGGCCTGGGGTGTTATTCAAAGCCCCGGAGCTGGGCTGGAGGGTTGCCAGCCCCGCCGCCCTATTCAGCCCCTTTCTTTCCAGGCTCAGCTGCCAGGCAGTGGCTAAAGGGCCTTTTCTCCGGTTGGGCCCCTCCGCCTACCAGGCCTAGTTCGCAGAAAGGAGGAACAAAAAAAGCGGGGTGTGTGGGGGGTGGGTGGGGAAGAGTTGTAAAGCTGGGGGTGAGAGTGGGAGAGGACAGCACCCTAGTATGTCAGCTCTCCCAAGAGGGCAACCGATCTACCCCGCGGGAGGACAGGGTCGGGCGGAGGGTGGACAGAGCACCGGATGGGCTGGGCCGCAGGGCCGCACCCTCTACCCCTCCGAGCTGTTCGGCAGGAGGGGGCGGGACTGTCAATCACCTGAGCGGCGCAGGGCCCCGACCGACTCCTCATGCAAATAATCCTGGTGAGTCACTGCAAGTTTGGTCTGGACACAAAGAAACTGCTTCTCCCACCCGCTGCCTCCCCCGCGCCCCCTGCCCAGCCCGGCCGACAAAAGGCCGGAGCCCAGCGGTGCGTGAAGGAGTGAATGGGCCGGGCCCTCCCCGGTGACGTCCCACCAGACAGATGGCAACAGTTGCCCCGCACCAGTTGCAAGCTTCCTTTCATCCTTCTCCCAACCATAAAGGAGAAAGACCTCGGCCCTCCCGAGCCCACCAGCTCCTCCGAGTGGCCCAAAGCCGGGCGGGGGAGGGAAGGGCCGCGGCCGGGAGGTGAGGAGGTGAGGGGCACAGACGCGGGTGTCTGACTGCCAAACAAAAAGTTGGTTGAAAGCGCTGGCGCTGGGGCCAGCTCGCCCATCTGTCCTCCTTCGGGAAGCGCTGCCCCCGCGCTCCTCCTCCCGGGCTTTTGGCCAGCTCCGTGCAGGGCCAGGGCGCCCGGGAGAGAGACCTCCTCTGGGCCGTACATCGGGCCCCAGTCCTTTGTGGCTTTGTCTTTTAGGCTGTCTTCAGGCAAAATCCCTGGGCCCGGCATTGTTTTGCGTCTTGAGAAACAGGTTACATGGAAAATGCAAGGCCTCTCATGGACAGGTGGCCAAAGCCATCGCCTATCCCCTCAGACCCCGAGAAGCCAGTGACAGGAAGTGGGCCAGAAGTCAGTGGTTTCCATTTGTAGCTCGCCATCTGCTTGTCGCCCATTCTGGGCAAGGCTTCAAGGTCCTCAGAGTCCTAGTTCCCTCCAGGACCTGGGAGTCAAAACACCCAACACCTCTACCTCTCAATGGCATGAAGAGAAAGCAGCGAAGGCCAGCGAGGAGTATAAGTCACTCCTCTCGTTGTCCTCACACCCATAATTCCCAGGAGCTGGAGTAGGCGTGGCACTTGGAGCAATTTTCAAAATACTTTGCATCTCTGTTGTGAAGGGACCAAGACCAGAAAAATCTGAGGCAGTGTAAATTTCTCTTTTTTTTAGAGAGTCTCCTGAATCCCAGATGTTTGGTCTCCCTTCTCACCCTGCTTCTGACATCAGTTCAGCCTGACATAGGAAGATTGGGGAGAACTCGAAGTTAAGATGCTAAGAGGCCACCATGAGTTCTGAATAAAGCGAGCCGGACATGTAGTTCAGTGCAAGAGTGCTTGCCTAGCATGTATGAGGCCCTGGGTTTGACGTACCCAGAAATTAAAAAAAAAAAAAAAAAAAAAAACACCACCACCAAAATAAGAAGAGGACCCATTCCCTCCGTCTTAGCACAGGGCAGAGACACAGCAGATCATGGTTCTGAGGCGGCAGATGTGTTTTCTGAGCTGGATATCCTGGTTGCTCTTTCTGCAAAGGGCTGCACTGATGGTGCTGAAGGAAGGGCAGAGGAACCCAGGGAGGGCACGGAGGGAATGTACTCCTAGCTGGCTTGGTGCTGTTCTTCCCTTCTGCCCAGCTGCCTGTTGTTTACACTGGCTAGGGTGCAGGTGCTCAGAGTTTCTCTTCAGCATAAGATAGTAAAGATATGTCAACCACAAAGGCATCTCAAAACATCTTTCCCAATCTTTGCTCAAGCTGACCTCACCCATCCGATCATTTCTACCTATCCAAAAACCACCCCAAGCACTTACGTAGAATGTATCATTCTGCCTAATTCCATTAGTTTGCATTTAATCCTGTGTAGTCAGTGTCTTGGGTACAGGACTTTCGTATGTAATTATTGGGTCATCTCCTTTGGATTGGCAACACCCTGTGGACCAATCCCTGTTCTCTTTCACTTTATCACCCCACGGCCCCACCTCCACGCACAAGAGGGCTCTTCCTCGGGGATACTCATTGCCTGCCTTCTAGACGGAACGCTCAAAACTCAAGACTATAAGCATGTCTTTCAAGCTGCCATGGGCAGCAGGCCCTGTCTGGACCCCAGCTGTGAACCCTGGATTCCAAGGCTAATAGAGATCCACATCAGACCCTTACCATTCAGATAGCCCTATAATTTTAACTCATGCTTTTACATCCTGTTCCACCCTCTTGGGTATCTTTGAATCTCATCCTAGGATACAATCAGTGCTTCACTTTTCCCTCCCACTGGGAGGTGCAACCAGCAAAAACCCATTGGTCAATCTGTAACTATGACAGGGAGAGATGATTGTCCTTTTGTGAAAACAAGAAAAACCACTGAGACATAAGCCTCCAGCCTGAACAGGCCCGGAAGAAAGGAAGTGGGTCACAATGAACACAAGCAGTTCCTGTGTTTTGCGCTAGAGCTGGGAAATCGGCAGCTGAAATTTCTGAGAGTGAAGCAACCCATCTGGCTTATTGGATTGAGATTTCTCCGACAGAAAAGAGACAAGAGGCAGAGGAGAGAGACTCCGCTAAAGTGTCTGGAGTGACTACCAGTCTTGCCAGTCCTTGCTTCAGTTTCATGCCCAGACACTGCGTTAGGCACAGACACTGTGGCAGGTGTTGAGTCATATCAGACGTGAGCTTTGGGGCCTTCTGTTCAAGTCAAGCTATGACATACAAACAAAAAACTAATCCATGGAAGACACACCTCCATAGACACGAATGAGGAAGGAAGCAGTGCCTGCTTGCTGTAGGAACTCAGCAGACTTTTAAAAAATTATTAAAAACTCGAATAAATGGCAATAATTTTGCAGAAGAGAATTGGTCTGAATTTGGGCATAAAAGATATATAAGACTGGGATTTCCTACGGTTTATCTTCAATAGGGTAAATTGCAAAGTGAATTGTGGCTTAGTTTAAAAGTTCTTGGCATTTAGAAACCAGGGAGCAAAAGGTTACAGGAAAAAAAAATAAAAGAAATCCTAGGTTCTGTTTTGCTTTCTTTTTTTCTGGTGTCTTGTGTTTTGTCTTTCTTTGAGCCAGTGCAGAGCTTGTGCCTGACTCTCATGTCCCAGTGCTCTGCCCCTGGGTAACTGCTTTATCTGAACCTCTGTTTTCTCACCCATCGTCTAAGCTATAATGCCAACCCTATAGAGTTGCCCTGAGGATTTAAGGAGATACTGTCTACATGCCAGGTACTAACGCCATTGGTTATTGCGCTATTTTGCTAGCCCATTGTAAACATAAAGACTAAAGGAGTGAAGGAGTAACGATTCCACGCATTCATTTACAAGACTGTCACTGTGGAGAACCCACTGTGTGCCAGGCTCTGTGCAAGCCAAGGAGATAAAAGAGTCTGAGCCAGGTGTGGTAGCACATGCCTGTAACCCAGCACTCAGGGAAGCTGAGGTAGGAGGATCCCAGCCTAGACAACTTAGCAACTTGGTGAGACCCTCTATCAAAATTGAAAAATTAATAAAGCTAGAGATACAGCTTAATGGGAAGGTGCTGGGTTCAATCCCCAGTACTGCAAAACAGAAACAGAAACAGAACATCACACACAGCCCTGATTCCTGGGAGCCCACAGCCCAGCAGGGAGACAGGCATGAGCGAAATAATCATGCAGGTGAGTGTACGATTTTAACTCAAATGAAGAAATTAGAGCCAAAAGTGGTGCCCTGCCTGCCAGGGAAGAGTAATGGGTAAGAACCCCACAACTAGCAGTTGCTGCAGCTGGCTGGCCAGGGCCCAGGAGGCTGAGGCCTGGGGGCCATTGGAGGGCGCATGCAGCTGATTCAGATCTGAGCTGAGGATGTGGGAGTTTTGCAGATCTCCCCGCCACTCTTGGCTTGGCAGAGGGAGGCAACACCAACAGCAGGTGGACCGTGGACGGTGAGGTGCCCAACCAGGGAAACAGAATTCAGAACAGCCAAACCTTTGCCCCAAGATCAATGAGGGTGTCCTACTCTTTAGTTCCTGGGCTCGTTCCTTTCCTTTTGACCCCCATACAGGAAAAAAAAAAAAAATGGTATTGAAAGCTTTTGGACATTCATTTGTGAAAGGACCCCCTCCGGTGTGACCCAACAGCAGCCACTGCCCTGCTCGGAAAGCCTTCTTCCGCCTCGCTTTAGTTTACATGTTCCCACAAAGGCAGGTGTCAGGAGGCAGCTGCTTCTTCTGGTCGGTTCTCCCCAGATACAGGAGCACAGACCTCCCCCACACGGGCTGCCATTGGCTAACAGGAAACCAGAGCAGACTGTCTCTCCCCACTCTCTGCCACTCAGCCAGCAAATAAAGAGGGTACAGGAAACACCTGGAGGGAAGGGCAGCTGGCAAGGGAAGCTGCCCGACAGAAAAGGGGGTTTGTGGGGAGTAGCCAGGCCTGGGGGAGCGGGGGAGGGGCCTGGTGCTTAATCCACTGCTCTTGGCATCCACCAGCTGCTGAGAACTAACAGCTGTGTTGCTCAAGTGCCCTATCTTCCCTCCTTTAACACACACACACACACACACACACACACACACACACACACACAAGCGCGCGCGCGCGTGCGTGCACACGAGCACACACAAACATGAACTCAAGCAGTAAAGGGATCATCCCTCTCTAGCACTAGCTTTCCTGGCACCAAGACTAGAGTAATCATACATGAGCCCCTCAGGGCTTTTGCCTCAGATTCTGAGCCTCTTTGAACCATGTACATTTAAGTCCACAATCCAAGCATGACAACAGAATCCTTAAGCAAAGTGCCAGTTCATGTTATATGAAAGTTCATTCCACAAATAAGTGCATCTATTTCCAAACTTACTTCCGAGACTGCTATCCACAAAGTCTTAACTGAGAAGATCAAACAAAGCCCCTCTCCCTCAGAGCCCACCCAGAACAATCTGGCTAGGGTGTAGACCACGCCTGGGGAAGTGTACATGCAGGCAGGCTCAGCTTACATGGCTTCTTCTTCCCCCTCTTGGGAAACTCCCAAATAAGGAACTTTTCCTTTTGGACCCAGACTGGGAGGAGGGGGATCTGGGAGAAGAGGCCCTTGTCCCACAGCTACTCGGGCACACGCCATTCATTGTGTGTTCAACCTGCGTATCTTTTTATTCAATAACCAGTGTTCCAAGCTGAATCACACACACAAGGTCAAATGTCATATGGTTTCTGTAAAATGAGAAAAACACGGGGTAAATAAGTAAAAGAGTAATGAGAGAAGAGGGGATAGATCGTAGAAAGAGAAAGGAGACGCAGGGCAAGAGGGCGGGAAGGGAAGCAAACTGACCAAGATGTGACATGAACCAATTCATCAAGTTGAATGTAACTATTACGTATTGCAAATGCACAGTAACAAAAAGAATAATTTTAGGAAAAAGAAACCCTCAACCAATATACTCAGGCTAGTCAGCACCAAGTAGCGGTGAAGCACTTGAGAGTGTCAAAGGGAACAGAAGACAAGGGTCTCTGCTATGGAGATGCATGTGGGGACAGTTGGAGAGGCCATCTGAGCCTGCAGAACCACCAGACGTTAACACAGAGCAACCCAAGATATGCTAGCTCTATTTGTTATAAAAGTATCAACAGTAGTAAACCATGTGTACACATCATCAAGGGCTGGAGTAAGAAATATGTTATGAAAGAAAGGGCAGTTTTAAACCAAATGGACGTAGATTCCAAGGCCCTGAGGTAAAAAATACGTAGAGAAAAGACCGTGGATATATTCAAAGACCATATCTCAAAGAAGCAGCAGGTGAAGAAAGAAACATCGACTCAAAACAAGGCACACTTAGGTTTTATAGCCACCTGGTTATGGGTGCTCTGCTTTCTTTGTGAGTTTGAGTCTTAATATCTTAGTGTGCTTGTGGAGATTATGTTACAGACGATGTGTACCGAGCACCAGGCAGAGCGTCTCCAACAATGGATTTTCTGCTCCATTGGTGCTCAGTTCTTAAACAAAAGTAGTTCTGTGCTATGTACATTAGCAGGGTAGAGAAGCTTGCAAAGGGGGTCAGGGCTAAAAGATAAGGGTAGTGGGAAAGAATTTGGCAAGGCGAGGGGCCCTGGCAGGGTTTGGCTGCTACACAGAGAGTTTACCTGGGAAAGATTGGGAGCACCTTGGATTTCTATCTTATGGATCTGGAATTGGAGAAGGGGAGCAGGAAGAGAATAGCAGGATGAAAATGAATTTTGCAGTTGTTCTAGGATGCTGGCCAGGTGGCAGGAGAGGTGGGGGAGGGCACGGAGGAAGGACACTCTTGGGTTATTTGAATGTGACAGGAAGACATGGTCAGAAGCAGAGCAGAAGTATCAAAAAGTATTTTTCATTTCTTCTGGAAATGAGAACAGAAGGGTGCGAGCTGATTTAACACACATGACTCGTTTTTCAGATGAGAAAACTGAGGCTCAGCACCAGGAAAGGACTAGCCCGAGATTTCAATGACGTCTACTCTGTTCCTAGTTACCATCATGCGTTCTAAGCTGGGGTCCCTCTTCCCTAGGCCCTGGGCTGGGCATTACGTCACCACCCTGAAGCTGACCTCCAATCCACGGCGGAGGGGGTGGGGGTTCTGGGGAAAGGCTCAGCACTCCATAGCTGTGGCGCCTTTCTCCAACCCCAGAAGTCAGAGCCTTGTCTGGCACAGCTCATCCTCCTCATCAGATGCTTATCTTCCGGGTAAACCCACTTAGGGAATTACTTGGCGACTAGGGATCTCTCCAGTTACGACCTATAGTGTGCCTACCTCTATATGTGCTGTTCACGTTTCAATGGCAGGTGCATATAGTCTTGGGAACCTAAGATTTAAAGGACTAGGATTTTCCTTAAGAAAGAACAATGGGGCTGGAGGAATAGCACAGTGGTTAAAGCGCTGGCAAGCCAAGGCCCTGAATTTGATAGCACCACATAAAGCCAACGAGGTGGTGCACATCTGTAATCCCAGCACTAGGGAGGTGGAGGCAGGAGGATTGCCATGAGTACAAGGGCCAGGCTGGGCTCCATAGTGAGTTCAGGACCAGTCTGGGCTATAAAGTGGAACCCTGTTGCAAAAAAATAGAAGGTACACTGGGGGGAGGGCATAGCTCAGTAGTTAAAATATTTGCTTAGCAAGCACAAGGCTCTGAGTTCGATTCTGTGGTGGCACACAATACATACCTGTAATCTCATCACTCTGGAGGCCGAAGCAGGAGGATTGCTGTGAATTTGAGGCCAACCTGGGGTACATACTGAGCACCAGCTTGGACTAACAGAGCAAGACCTTGTCTCAAAAAAGGAAACAAACCATCATAGCTAGACATGGTGGTGTTTGCTTATCCCTGTCCTTGGGAGGCTGAGGCAGGAGGACCTACATGAGTTTGAGGCCAGCCAGCCTGGGTCACATAGGGAGTTCAAGTCTAGCCTAGACTGCATGGTGAGACCTTGAAAAAAGAGAGGAAGCAACCCCAGGCACCCACTGAGTCCCAGCTATTTTGGGCTTACTGACCAACCCACAACAGATTTCATTTTTTTTTTTCTACCTCTGGTCTAAATCCCTTTCATCTACCAAACTCTACCGCTTAGCAATCTTGACATTAATTCACTTGACTAGCATTCAGTAACACCCAATAGGAACCAGACACTGCTCAGGTAAGGACCCGACCTACATCAAGTTGTAAATTCAGAGCTTTTTTTGTTTTGTTTTTGAGGCAGGGTCTCTCTCTATAGCCCAGGCTGGTCTTGAACTCACTGTGTATCTCAGGCTGGCTTCAAATTCAGGGCATTCCTCTTGCTTCAGCCTCCAGATCTGCTGTGATTACAGGCATGTGCCACTATGCTCAGTTTATGTGGTACCACAGAATTGAACTCAGGGCCTTGCTAGCCACTGAGTTATGCTCACAGCCCCAAATTCAGAGTTCCATAGAGCAGGAAGAAAGGACTCAGCAGAAGCCAAATATCCCAGCCTGTGAAGGGAGACATCCCTGAAAGTTTGCCTGGAAGAGAGGATCAGAAATCCTGACAGCATGAGTTTATCAGGCAAGGGGCTGGAGGTGTAGCTTAGTGGTTAAGAGGGTTTGCCTAGCAAGTTAGCAAGTGTGGGGCCCTGGGTTTAATTCCCCAGCATCACATAGGCTGGGCATGGTGGCACATGACACACCTGTAGAAAGTAAACGAATGAATAGAAAGATAAAGGCCTATATCACTGGGCATGGCTCAAAATATTAAAAAAAAAAAAAAAAAACAAAAAACCTAACCAGGCAAAAGTAGGTGGGTGAGAAAAATCAGGACATTCTTTGGGCAAAGACTCAGAGGGTGGAGCTGCCTCTTGTCCAACCCCTGGAGGAAAGCAGAGGCCTTTCTGTGCCCTCTGCCTCATCAGGATCATGCCAGATGTGCCTTTCTGGAAATCATGGCCGTGACAGCCTACCCGGATAATCTCAGTGCAGAACTGCCTTCTACTGTGGAAGTAGAGATGGAAAAGCCCTACGTTCCCATTCCCAGAGACACTGATCACACAACGGAAGCCTAGGCAGATAGGCACTTGGAAAAAAAAACCCAATTTTGAACACTTTAGAAGTTATTTGCTACCATTACAATTTGGGGAGATGTCAGATAGAAGTCTGTATCTCAGGTTTCACTTGAAACCCCAGTATATTGTCTCGTTGGTCCCCCATGACGACAGAGGCCTACAGCTAAGGAGAAGCATTCCTTTTCAAACACAGCTCAGCCTTTACTCTGGCCTTCGTCTAGCTGGCCTTCCTCACTTACAGTTGCCCAGGGCACTCTACATGGCTCCTCCCTGAGGGGGCTGGTAAATAAAGTCGCTCTTGCTCCAACCCACCCAGCTATTAGCTTCTTTTATCTGATGTGCTCTGGGCAGCTTGTCCAGTTTGCAGGACAGGGGTTGGACGGGGCCCCGCCCTTGTTTGTGGGAGTGGGGGTGGGGAAGGGTAGAGCCAGGCTTCTGCTGGGAACTGAATGCCTGGGAGCTGCCGGGGAGCCAGGATCCTATCAAAGCAGAAGGATTGGCTGTACATCCAGGGTGAAGTTGTGTAGATTGTTTATGATTATCACCCAGGATCCTGGCAGCCTCGTAGGCGGAGAGGTAACGTTTTTCTTGCCAGCTGTGCAAAGAAATGGTGTGGAGAGGAAGCCAGGGGGTTGGGGCTTACCTTTGTCAGCTTCCCTGTTTATTTTTCTGGGAAGGACGAGCACGTGGAAGTGATTCCACAGATGGACAGAATGGAGGTAAGCAAAGTGGCTATTGGAGAGCCCTGCGCCCCACCTACTTTGTGTGTGAATGAGCACGTAGCTGGTTTGGTATTAATCCCTAAGCCAACTGTGGAGCCAAGATCTGGTGCCTAACAAGGACACCGTACTTTTCCATAAGAATATGACTCCAGCAAGGGCTTTTGGGTCGTAAAGTTTGTTTTTGTTTTCAATACTAGAGATTGAACCCAGGGCCTTTGCACTAAATGACATCCCCAGCCCATTTTTTAATAATTATTTTGAGACAGGGTCTTGCTAAGTTGCTAAGTCGCTCAGGCTGGGCTCAAACTAGTGATCTTCATACTTTAACCTCCCAGAATGCTGGAATTCCAGGCCTGTACCACCAGGTGTGGCTAAGATTTTTAAACTAAGAATTGTGGCTTATCTTTCTAGGGGAGAGACTGCAGGCTCCTTGGAGGGTGTTAAGTGTAGCCATTCTTGGAAGGTACTAGTAGGTATTAGTACCAGTACTTGATTTATATTAATTTCCTTGTGGGGGATGAACTCAGGGCCTTATACACACTAAGCATGTATTCTCCGACTGAAGCACACCTCAGACCCAGCACTACTTAATAACGATTTTCTTGCAGTTATCAAAGTAGAGCAGAGTGTCTTTCATTTAAGACCAATTCAGAACCCTGAAAATACGAGGTTACCCTCTCTGTGGAACAACAACTCCTGTCTTTTGAGCACTTCAGTGTGCCAGGACCAGTGTAAGTGGCTGACGGGTCTCTGTACCTTCCTACCAACATCATGAAATGGGCTCCATTCTCAATCCCACCTTGCATCTATGGAAACTGAGGCCTGTTTTGGAACTTGTCCCAGGTTGTATAGTCACCAGGTAGGTGGTAGATCTGAGATTAGACACCCCCCAGGTCACCTGGCACCACAGCCTGAGCTCCTGGCCTCCCTGACAGCTGCTGCACTGGGCTTGGGGGCCTGGACCTTAGCAGTCCGGAGTTACACTGAAGTTCAGTAGATGACTATTTTTCACTTCAATTGACCTTTCAGTTCAACGAATTGAAAAGAATGATAATGGCACTAATTTCCCCCCAGTGACTGCCAGGATAATGAGAATCATTTAGAATCACAAGCTAATGAACTTACAGAGGTCATTTAAGCCACATCCCTAATTTCTAAGGCAGGATAAGCTGAGGGCTTCTCCAAACTCAAAGAAGCTAAACCCTAAACCCTAAACCACACATTCTCCCTTCCAGCCTGGAGCTCTTCTGGTTGTGCCATTCTTGGGGGAGGGAGCAGAGATGTGGTGCAAGCCTGGAGGGCAGGTCACTTGAGTCCTCACTATCTGTCCTGACCAAAGGCGACTGTGGAAACCAATTCGAGCCCTGCAGAAGTGGTTTCTTCCTCCTGGGACTTGTTTGTTGCAGCATCCAGGACTCCTCCACCCAAAACTCTTTATCAGTAGACAGGATGGGCTTAATCTCCACCTGCCAGGGCCTTGTCTACACTCTGGCTGAGGTACATTATCACCTCCAAACAGCTGACTTGGCACAGGCCTCCAGGCCGGCACTATTACCACATGGGAAAGCTGAAAAGGAACAGACCAGCCAATGCCTTGTTCCCCAATGCAGGAGAGCCATCACCTGCTACTCAAACAACTCCAGGCCAGAGCCGCTCCACCCTTGCCTGGCCAGGGGTACTGTTCCTGCTGGCACTGGTCAGAGCTAAAGTAAGTAACACCTTGTTTGGTCACAGAACCTCCTCGTGTAAATTCAGAACTAGTCTACCAAGAGCCAGAAGCAACCTTAAGATGAATCTGCCATTCTGTAATGTCCCTGGCTTGAAGACACAGAGGAGGGGGCCGTGTCCCCTCAGTCTCTGGACAACCTTCCCCGACGAGGCATCTACTCAACAATGAAGTATCTTTCCTGAATGGGGACTTTTAGGAAACAAGAATGATGATGCTGACTTTGACCTGAACACACAAAGGAAACAGCATACTCCAGCGGGCACAATTCCAACTCTGTCCTTACATCCAAAAGCGAGGGCCTCCTTAACGACTCCTTAGATATTTGAATTAGCCACTACATATTAAAATGGAAGTATTCCTTTAAATAACAACTTCTTGATACAAATAGGTTTCTATATCTAATTGTATTTATGATGCTGATGCCCTAGCCTCCCCCATCCCGGCTCTGGCTTCCTCTACCCTCCTTGACCAATACAGACACAGCACACACAGCCTCCTCAGGCTACTGCTTACCTAGCCCACATAAGGGCACACCGCATGTTTGTATCTGAAGGTTATGGAAGTGTGGAAGGAAACGAGGATAAGGACACCACTGGTCACACATCAACTTGCTTAAAATTGAGCTTAAATGTAAGCCAGGCCTGGTGGCACACTCCTGTAATCCCAGCACTCAGGAGGCTGAGGCAGGAGGATTGCCCTGGCCAGCCTGGGCTCCATAGTGAGTTCAGGACCAGCCTGGACTACAGAGCGAGACCGTCTCAAAAAAAAAAAAAAAAAAAAAAAACCAGCTTAAATATAGCTCACCTTTGGCCAAGAAAAAAACTAACCTAGGTCAAAGATATGCCTGTGACCTCAGTCACAACTGCAAGCCTGCATCCAAACCCTATGGAAAAACCCCAAAAAGATGGAAAAAATAGACTGTTATTATTGCCTTGCATAGATCCTATCCATACAGCCCAAGGGAGTTCTAAATTGGTAACAAACCTTTGGCTTTCACACATGGGCGCTGGCAGAGAAGTAGCTGCTTGTTAGCTAAGTAGACCTTGGCCTTTGGCCACACACTGGTTCCTGTGCACAGATCTGAGGCCCAACTACTCTGGACCACGGCAGCTCCAGAGACGAGGATGGAGCCTTTACCAGGAATCGCAAATAATTCTGCCCCATCCTGAGAAGGGCTTTCTCAGCCCTTATCCCCCACCCCTATTCTGTGAGACAGGCCGTGTTTTAACCGTCTTTCATATTTTCAGTGACTAGCACATACTAACAGTCTAATTGTGTCCCATGGTTATTTGCAGGATATTGGGTCCAGGAGCCCCTGCAGAGACCAAGCCCTCATGGGCTATCAAGTCCCTTATATAAAATGGTGCAGTACTTGCATATAAGCTACAGGTATCTTTTCACATACTCTGATCACCTCTAGATTACTTGTAATACCTAACAGAAATGCTACATAAATAGCTATTATTCTGGATTGTTCAGAGACCGACAGTCTGTATGTGCTGTTACTGAAGCAACCCCTGGAGGCCTAGCTGCATAAGGCAGGAATCAATGTGAGCAAACCCTGCTCAAGCGCAATGTGCTGGCAAGGCTGATCTGTGACAGGGTGAGCCTGCCTACAGACCACTGGGATCCCTTTCCCACGGAGTCAGGATAATGTTCAGCATGTGGGAAACTTCAAGGTTTGCTTTGTGGAGCTTTCTGAGTAATTGCAAGCCACAGTCAGTCGAATCCATAGACAGGAAAACTGTCTGGAGGGCTAACTGTACATCGGCTGAATGAACGTGAGTAATCTCAGGACACGGGATGGATGAGATGCTTTGCGATGGCATGCCAGCTGCTCACTGAGGTGTTTGTTGTTCTTGTTTAGACTGAGTACAAATAAAGAGATGTAAGATGAAATAAAGGACTTGGATTTCGGAGCACAGTGCACATTTTACCTTCTCTACATCTTAGGACTCCACCTGCTACATTTTTATTAAAGTAACAAAACAAAGTGTACATTTGTCCATAAAGCTGTACATCCGTCCATATATAAAAACACTAATATACAATTAGTAACCTTTGTCTTTTCCAACAGCATAGCTTACAAACTCAAGCTACCATTTATTTTTACATAATAGGGGACAGATCTGCTCAACAGTCCAGCTCTGGGGTAGGGGGTTGTTTTTAAAGTGAATATCGAGAGAGAAAAAATTAAGCATGAAACCATGAGGCTGCTTCTAAAAAAGGCAGGGACCTGTTCACAGACAGGAGGCAGGAACACAGTCTGCAAGGATTCACAGCTTTGTTTTAAGCCACAGGCCAGAAAATAGCTCTTGGGTCTGTGGGCCTAGAGTTCACTTTAAAGCAGTTAAGACTGGAAGCAGAGCCTGGGAAGGCAGCAGAAAACTGGAGAGTGGACAGGCACGAATGGGTGAGGAGGAGTGTTTGGTAAATAGCACCTCTGAGTCAAAATTGAGTAGTTAAAAAAACCCAGGAAAGGGGTTTGGGGCTAGGGTAGTGGGGGAAATCTGGAATGCAGGGAGGGATCCTCACTATGGGGCCATGGAGGGAGGGAAGCCAGGGTGACCAGACACTCTAGCTCTGTCCTTCTTAAGGTGACCCGGTGTGGGGAAACTTGAGGCCTTCTGAGGACCCTTGTCAATGGCACTGAGAAACTGAAGGAAAGGGATTATCTTCCCAGTGTCATTTGCCATTTTTCCTCAACCCAGAACAGTAAATATTGCACAAGTCTAAAGACATATCTGGATTTTACTGACAGGGACAGCAACCTCTCCCACAGGTGCTCTGAGCACGAGGAAGAAAAAACAAAACAGAACAGAAACAGCAGTGCCTGAGGTTTGGCTTTTAGTGTCAGCCCTGCAAGACCACCGCGTAGTCCTGCAGAACGGGGCACTCTCCCCTTCAGCCCAGGAAGACCCACAAGGTTGACCAGCCAGCCCTAATCTCCCCAAGAGGGCAGGAAAGGTGGATCACTAAACCAGCCCAGTCACTAGGACACACTGGGGCCAGTTCTCCTCCAGAGCCTTCTGGTACCCCGGGGGCATATTGCACAGTGACTGAGAACTCTAGTCCTAGAAAACAGGGTAGCTCCATGACCCAATCAGAGGAGAGGAGAGGGGAGTACAAGAGAGGACTGTTGTGCTTTTGGAAAGAAGGCAGTAATAAAGGACCTGGAGTTCCCTGTAGCTTTTGAGCCACCTTTCAAAGGAATAATGGTAGCAGCATCAGGACTTTCACATGGTTCCGAAGAAAAGGGTCCTGGCCAAACAAATCCCCAGTGGATATTCTTTGGGTCCCAAAATTCCATTGCAAAATCAATCCCAAAATTAGTATTAGCCACACATACACACAAAGCAACACACAGCAAAGCAAAGGTTTTGTGCAGAGTTCCCTTCCGTCCTAACCTTGAAGGCCTCCAACCCCTACCTTGCACCTCCTCTGCCCAAAGCTTTAGATTCCTGGCTGGGAAGCAATTTCTACAGACCCTGAGAGTAGAATACAAGACTGAGCCACAATTTCAAGAAAAGCTGCTTAGGATAGAAGGAATAAAGAGAGAAGCCTTTTCACTCTGCCCAGGATCTCATCCCATAAATAAAAGAGAAGACAAGGCAACACAGAATTATTTAAAGTCTAGGCATAAATGCCCTTGGGTAAGAGGAGCCAGGCAAGCTCAAGTCCTGGCTGGGAGAGTTTGGACTCTTTTCCCCTCCAGGACAGATCCTGACCTCTCATTCACAGTTGCTAACCTTGTGCGCTCCCTCTCACAGCCTCCTGGGGTGCAGGCCAAGCTTCTTCCCCCTACCTTGGCTAGGGCGACCCCCCTTTTCACCCCCCATAGGCAACCACTGGCTCACAGACTCAAGCTCACAACAGTTCCCTCCAAGGCACCTGGGGAGGCTACTTCTAAGCAGCTCCCTTTAAGGATTATTTTTCTTTTCTTTTTTTTAAAAAAAATCTTTTGGTTTTTTTCTCCTCTTTTCTTAAAAAAATAATATATATATAATATATATATAAATAGCTCTTCATTTCAAAAATACAGTTCCCCAGGCTGAGGTATGTGGTGGCCTGTCGTCACGGCAGAATGAGTACAGTAGAACACCGGGGTGGGCCATGGGGGTCTAGCTGGAGACGGCCATCACGTAGTTCTTTGGGGGGCTGCTCCTGCCCAGCAGCATTTGGTTCTTGCAGGTGAGGAGCCCACAGGACGCGGCCACCTGGGCCTCCTCATACAGGACACAGATGGAGCCGTCCTCCCCGATGCGGTAGGACACCTCATAGGGGTCCACCCACAAGGTCAGCTCACTGGGCAGCAGCTGGTGCAGCTGGGGCTGGCTGAGTCCAATCTGGCTGGCCACCTTGCTGATGATGGGGTCCATCTTGTGGTTGATGCGGATGCAGCGGTAGCCAGAGCCCTTAGATGGCTTTTCGGGAAACCAGTGGTGTTTATAGTGCTCTGTGGAGAGAGGACAAGGGGGACAGGTTTAGTTAGGAAAAGTGGGCCATGCATAGATGTTACCACAACACAAGAATAACGGTCAAGAGAGAGGAAGGGGCCCACTAATTTTAATTTTTTTTTAAGAGCTGGAGAGATCCCTCTGGCCGTGTGTGTGGGTGTGACTGTGGGTGTGTGGGTGTGCAGGGCATCTCAGACTCTGAGGTATCTCCAGGAGCCAAATGTTTTGCTTTTCGCACATACCAAGTTCAAGGAGGGAAGGGTGTGACCAGGACTGGCCATCTCCAGGCAAGACCTCTGGAGACCTGTGAGCTGAAGTTTTAAAGCCACCAATGCTGTTCACATTGCTCGTTCCACAGCAAGTCAGCAGGCCACCCCTGTGCCCAGTGAGCCCACGACCTCCTTCAGAGAGGACTGAGATCTTCTTAGGCAGTGGCTAAGAGACCAGAAACGAGTCGTGTTGATGAAGTCGCAGTTGCTCCTCAGAAGGCAGGATTTGTGCGGGCATGTTCACGGCTGGCTTTTGCTGCCCCAGACAGCCAGGCATCTGGCTAGAAAACAGCTGGGAGACAGGTCTCCCCAGCCAGAGAGCCGGCTGCTTATCTCTTTCTCATCAACTGCCCGGCTCCAGCCCCACCGCCCCACCTCCCTGGCACTGAGACCCTCCAGCACGGTTTCCAGCTACAAGCCTCATTTCCACAACAGATGGCGGTTTCTAGAGGGGAAATATATAAACCCAGAGACGGCCCTGCACTCCAACTTAGCGCCAGTGAACAACCAGCAGACTGGCCAGCCAGACGCCCGCATGTCCGGGAGGAGGGCGGCTGCGCCTCTAAGCTGTCAAGAAGGCTCAGCTGAGCGTAACAACCGCTCCGACCGTCGGGGAATCCGCGGCATTCCGCGACGGTCTCGAGGTCTCCAGCATCCAATAGAGAAACAAGCCCGCGCTCGGATCTCCAGGTACCCCCTCTTATGGGGGTGTAAGCCGAGGACTCGGGGACGCGCTCCGAAGGTTGGCGCGTCTGGGAGAGCGCCATCGGAACCGTCACTGAGGGAGACTCTGCCCGGGGCACAAGGGCGGGGCCGCCCCAGGAGTGCGAAGGGGTGGCCGAGCCCGGCAGCCACTCCCGCGGAAGCCCCGGGTCTCAGGGGGAGGGGAAAAGACGCCCCGATGCGCGCCGGACCCCCGGCTCGTGCTCACCTGTGAGCGCCTCCTGGAGCGCCCCGCTGAAAACCTTCAGCCGCTGCTCGCTCACGCAGCCCCGGGTTCTCAGGAGGCTGGAGAGGAAGCCCACGGCCGCGGCGATCTCGGGGAGCATGTCGGTTCCCTTCCCGTGGCTCATGTTACTCGCGGCTCAAGACGCAGGTGCTCTCCCTCGGGCTAGGAGCTGCGCGCCCGGCCGCGGATCCGGCTGTGCTCCCACGGTCCCGGGGCGCTGCCTTTCATACTCTCCGCGGGGGCGGGGAACCGGAGGCGGCGCCCATTGGCTGCGGCCGCGGATGGGGGCGGGCCCAGAGCCCGCAAGTCCCCCGCGCGCCCGCGCGCCCGCCCCCCTCCGCCGCCGCCTCCGGGCGCTGAGGTCATCGCGGGCTGACGTCAGTGCTGGGAACCCGGGCTGAGCTCCGGAGCCCGGGGAGGCGGGCGGGCGGGCGGGGAAAGCGAGCCGGGAGCGGGTGGGAGCCGGCGGAAGGAGCGGCGCGCTGAGTGCTGTGCCCGGAGCGTGCCCACGTCTCGCCTGGCCTGGCCTCGCCTCTCCTCCACGGCTGGGTTTGCGTGCCGCCTCCTCCAGGCCGCCTTCGCCTGCCGCCTTCTCCAGCGGTCGTCCGCTTTTCCGACTTCCCCAGCAGTTTCCAGCCACAAACCGTCAGAACCGCTCTCCTGGATGCTTGTGGCCGATTTGCGATGTTTTTTGTTTGTTTGTTTGTTTTATTGACTAGGCATAGTGAGTTCTTCTGGGATCTTCGGGAGTCGAGAGTGGGGTCTGTTTGCTCCCACACCGACACCGCCCGCAACAGATCGGGCTCTCGCTCTTCAGCAAGGGCCTTTTCTCGACGTTAGAAACACCAGCTCTCACTCTTTGGTGCAAAAGTGAGGGAAGTGTTGCAACTTTTCTACCCCTCGGGTTATTTTTTCCAGCTTTCATTTTCTTTTAAATGCCAAATTTTTGGAAGAAGCAGACAGTTCTGAATGCTATGATTTTTCAGTTCACTCCTTCCTCTTCCCCATTTCCAGCCCTCTCTTCCTCATTGTGTCTTCTGGCTTTGTAAACATTGGCTGCCCCAGGGGAGAGGAAGCAGCAGCGAGGCTGTCTCCTCTACTCTCAGAGCCTGGCATGGACACAGGCCCCGGTGGACCTGGCTGACGTGTTCAGATTCTAACACACGTCCTAAAGGCTAGCACAGGCTCTGGTACACACGGATCCCACATTCGTTAATGAAGTCCAATACCCTACACAAATTCCTATTTTGCTAGCTCTCTTTTTATTTTTTCCTACTTGGGATAGAATTTGGCATCTTCACACTGAGCTACATCTTGCCCCCACACCCCCTTTTTGAGACAGGGTTCCACTTTACTGGGATTACAGCTGTGTTAAATCACACCTGACTCCTGATCTGTGCCACCCCTGGGCCCCCCTCCCTACCTTGTTCCCCACACTGCATCCCCCCTGTTCTTTTACTGTCTGCCTTCTGGCTACAGATACTGTTCATATGGCCTTTTCTGACGTTTGCTTTTCTGCAGTGGGCTTTCACTAACTTCCTTTCCCACCCACTCTGTCCCTCCCTATGTCTTATGGTTTAAATACTGTTCAGAGGTGGAGCCTGGGGAGGCGGCTGGGTTACAAGGGCTTTGTCTCAGTTCAATCTCTTGACGAGGCCCTCGCTTTATGTCCTTATCACAAGGTGATTGACACAGCAGGGTGAGCTCAGTGGAAGGGAGTGGATCGTGGGAATGTAACCCTGAGAGTTACATCTGCTCTCTGCCCATTCCTCTCTGATTGTTTATTGTTGGTGGTGATGGTACTACTGGGGTTCAAATCCAGGGGCATTCAACCACCGGGCTCTGTCCTCAACCCTTTTCATTTTTTTTTTTTTTTTTTTTTTTGAGAACAGGGTCTGATAAGTTTGTCCAAGCTGGCTTCAAACTTATGATCCTTCAACCTACCCACCCCTCTACTGTGGCCATTTCCCTCCCTCTCTACTTCTCAGCAACCATGAGGTGCCACCAATCACATTTCTGCACGTTCGCAAAGTGAGCAGCTTTCCTCTGCCACACCCTCTCACAGTCTTGGAGCCACAGGCCATGGACCAAACCCTCTGAAACTGTGAGCCAAAGTGAACTTTTCCTCCTATAAGGTGATTTTCTCGGGTGTTTGGTCTCAATGACAAAAAGTCGAGAGACACGTTGTTGATGCCCAGGTTAAGCCATTCCTGAGCTCTGCAAAGCCAGCTCCCTTCCTGACTTCTCTCATTTCTCCAGAGAGCTCAGACCCACATTTGCTTTTCAGGTACAGGCCCCAGACCAGTTGCTTCTTTGTGTCTAGTCGATTACAGTGGACCCTACCCAACTCCACCCCAAACCAGCCTCCTCACCATTAGGGGGCTCCCTTCCTGAAGTAATGTACCCTGATTCCCCTCCTCTTGTTCAGGTCATCTAAAATAACTCCTCCTCCATTTGTCAACTAGTTTAAGTCTGAACTCCTTTGCCCAATAGTTAAGTCCTCTTCTAATTCAGCCTTGTGTACTCTCTTAGGCTTCTGCCACTTTGGGCTCCCAGGGTCACTCTTCTCACCACCACTAAGTATCACATCAGCTCTGCAGTCTGGGTCCCTCAACATTTTGCTCATGATTCTTATCTCTGCCCTCTAATGTCCCCATTCCATGCATACTTGGACAGGCCTAGCCCTGATGTCCCATGGCTTGTGTCCTTATCTCCTGGATATGCCACGGGCACCCCACACTCCTCAAGGCGTGGCTTCAGCTTGATCTTCCGTTTTGAATCTCTGCACCAGCCATTCTCCCATGCTTAGTTCATGCCATCCATACTGTTCATTGGGCACTTCTAGTCAATTTGATATCACCAGTGGTGATCTTTTTAAGTGTTGACGTCTTAGCGAGACATGATGGTGCACACCTGTAATCCCAGCACCCTGGATGGCTGAGGTAGGATGGTCCTGCCTGAGCAACTTAGCGAGACCCTGTCTCAAAATAAAATTAAAGGGAGCTGAGAATTTAGCTCACTGTGAAGGCTCTGGGTTCAATCTCCAGTACTGGAAAAAAAAAAAAAAAGTTGACGTCTGTCCCAACAAGTTTGCGAGTTACTTGGAAACAGGTTACTATTCTCATATGCTCCACATTTTCAGCACAGGTTCAATTTCAAATATTTGTATAGCTAAGCACAGTGCCCTGGAATTCTGATATGTTGGCACTTGTTACCTCTTTCAGGTGTCTTATTTACCAGCTACTCCCCAAAAGCCGGGTCAGGCCAGATGAGACTGTCACTTCTGCTCATTGACAGGAACTTCATTTTTAGGCAGGAAATTGGGCTGACTTAGGAAAAAGCTAACTCAGAGCTGCATCAAACAAAAGACAACTGTCATCGAGGCCATAGTGACTGATGTCAACCACCAAGGAGTCAGAGAAATGGGTCAAAGGACAGAAGCTACCCCGAGTCCTTCATCTGAACACACTTGTCTTCTTGGGTGTGTCTTTTATGGAGTTCTTGTATTCTGAGCCTGACATCTTTACTATCAGAATTAATGAAAAATATTTTTTATTTTTACCTGTTTTTTTCTTTTCTTTTCTTTTTTCTTTTCTTTCTTTCTTTCTTTCTTTTTTTTTTTTTGGCCTTAGGAAATAGAACTTCTGTCCTCATGTGAATTTTTGTATCATTTGCCAGGCTACACAGTGAGTTCTCAATAGAGCCAAGACAGGACCAGGTTTGCTGACTACACATTTGGTGCCATTTTCCATTAGACTGCAGAGTTCCTGTGCTGCTGTTACCATGGCCCAAGGTCCCACATGGGTCCACAGAGCTCTTACCTGATTGATGGTGCAACCAACGAGAAAAGCAATCTGAATACAGGAGCTAAGAGGTATGACCCCATCTCCTCTGTAAACCAGCAGTGTCGGAAGCCTCTGCACTTTCGTTTCCAAGCTTTGTGCCAAGCAGAGGTAATGCATGAGAGCCAGAAGGCAGTTTCCCTACTTTCTCATTTATACTTTTTTCTACCCACATGTCTAGGAAGAGGAAGCTTCATTTATCCACACTCCAAGTTCCCTAGTCACTACACACACCATCTCAGGATTTAGGTTTTCAAGTCAATATCTCCTAAGACCAAATACCTTTTAGTTGTCCTAGTTATTTTGGAAATTTCCTGAAATGTCCTTTAAACTGATAGGATGAGAATCCAACAACAGCCAAAGTTTCACTCCTTTCCTGCACATCGATCACTCCTTTCTTTCCTAGTACAGCCTAAGTGTCAGTGTGAGTGAGGCGTCTCTCTCTCTCCCTCCAAGCTCTTCTTCCTGTCTTTCCTGTTCTCCTCTTTCTTTTTTTCCTCTTCATTTTTCTCTTTCTCCCTTAACCCATCCCAGGGACCCTGAGATGAGTTTTGAATGTTAAGTGCTGCCCTGTGACTCCATTCCTATAGAGTAGAACAGTGACAAGGATGAGTGAGGGTGGACTTTGTGCCTTGCCTGGACCAGAGACTTCAGGGCCATGAGACCCTAAACCCACTGACTACTCTAGTCCTGGTTGCCCATCTTACCCACGTAAGTGACCATAGCATTCCAAATTCTCCTCATAGCAAATTTCTATCCACAGCTGAGTCCTTCTGCACTGGCCCTGTCTACAGCAATATCACATAGGCCTTGCTCCGACTCTGCAGGCAGGAGCAGCCAGATCACTGTACACCACTTCTGTCCTTTGCAGGGCTCTATGGGGCCTGCGCAGTCTCTGCTTGGGTACCAGCGTCACTTGCCAGTTTTTGTGACCGCACACAGGAACCCAAGAGACTGAGTGAAGTTGATCTGCAGGCAGGAGCTGGGCTGAGATATTCTGGGGGGCTGGCGTCAGCTCCCACCTACGCAGTGCAGCATGTTGCTTTGTTGGTCTGTGTATTAGTGTAGGTGGGAGGGCTGTGTGTGTGTGTGTATATATATATATATTTGAGTGTGTGTTCTTACTAAAATGTGTACACATTCTCTGAGGCTGGTAGGCAGGAGGGAATAAGAATATGTGTTTGCAGATATGCACTTATAATGGTGTCTACTAACGACTGGGGCCCTGTGGAATGTGGGCGTTTTGGTGGGATGCATGTTTTGATAGAATATGTCTGAGTGTAGTTGCTAATTTTATCATTTTTTTTTTCAGACATCATTAGTGACAACCTGGCTGTGCTGCCCAGAGCTGATAAGAAATGTCCCCCAGGGAGGACCAGATGCCTCTTCCTCACTTCCTAATCAGGAGGGAAAAACTACTAAACACATTCACACCTCTTTACAAGAAGACCTCCTGTAGGGTTCCCTGTGTCTTCTCACAAATTTGCACCCAGCTTCAGCTCTAGGCCACCAGGTTGAAAATGGGGATAGAAGGCAGAAATTTTTGAAATGTTTGTCTTTAAACTTCTTGCCCTACCTTCTAAATGAAGCTAGAGCCGGGACAAAAATAGTGCAAAGGTGATTAGAGTTGAGGGTGAGTGGAAAACGGCCCATCTGGACCAAAGAAGGCCCAGTGAAATGTCAAATGAGCGAAGGGAGAGTGTTATTGGGCCTTCGTGGTGAGCTGTGTCCCCAGTCCATTTTTGTTTTTGATTTTGAGCCAAGATCTCACTAAGCCACTGAGATGTCCAGGCTGGGCTCAAATTTGTAATCCTCTTGCATCAGCCTGTCAGGGTGCTGGGACTATAGGCCTGTGCTACTGGGTGCAGCTGCAAAGGTTTTCTAATTTTCAGGTTACAACAGTTTTTCAAGTCCATGAAAACTTTTCCTTTCCTTTCCTTTCCTTCTTTTTTTCTTTTCCCCCTATGGTACTGGAGATTTAACCTAGAACCTCTGCCCTGAGCTACATCCCCAGTCCTTTTTCATTTTTTTTATTTTGAGATTTTGAAATGGGATCTCACTGGTTCACTAAGTTACCGAGGTGAGGCTGGAACCTGTGGTCTTCCTGCATCAGCTCCTAAGAAGGCCTGGATTACAAGTGTGTACCACCTCTCCCAGCTCATAAGGCCATTTTTAAGAAACTGTTGAGGGATAGAGAAGAGACTAGATTTTCAAGCTTAAAAATAAAAAGTAACCTACTCCACTGTTCTGAAGATAAAAGAAGCAAAAAGAAGACCCAACTTTTTATTTTAAGTGCTTAAGATAGGCAAAATGAGGTCTTCCGGATAGGAAATAGGAGAGGATGCCTCTTCTAGCTGAGACTCAGACATGCCCAGATTCAAGACATCTTCATAGTAGGGAAGAAAGTGGCCACAGAGGTACAGGGTAAATGGAACTTGCAAAGTGTTAGGACCTGAGTGGGTGCCGGGTGATTTCCAGATCTGAGCAGATGCGGGTGTTACTTGCTGCCATCAACACTGAGCTTCTGCGGGTACTGGGCAAACATTGGGGGCTTGCAAGGTCATTATTCCCTTCCCTGAGGCCCCTCTGGATTTCCTCTTTGTGCGCTCAGCCCTCTCCTGGATCCTGGCTATGTGGTTGGGAAGTCACCTGGAAATTCTGCAAGGCAGAGCTGACCATAGGTACATGTTATGTGGTTTTCAGAGTATTTAAACGTTTTAAAAACAGTTGTCTTTAACTCTTAGGAAGCCTTTATGTTTATACATGTTTGGTTTTATTTTTATAGTGCTGCAGATGCTTCCAGGGCCTGTGTGTACTAGATAGGTTCTCTACCCCTCAGCTGCATCCCTGTGCTTTATATTTTGTTTTGGGAGGCTGGATTTGACCTTATGATCCTCCTACTTCAGCCTGCAGAGCAGATAGAAGTACGGGCATTTTCTCCTACATCCATCTCTAATTTCTCTTTAAAGCTCACAATACCTTTTAACACTTGTCCCACACTCCTGTGTAGAATGACTAGCCCCTAAGACAGAGTGTTTGCTCCAGGTTGCCCTAGCCCCCACTGTTCTCTGTTGCATGCCTGCTGAGGTCACACTGGGCCGCCACTTATTAGGAATATAAGCTGAGGTTATTATTATGTTTAATTCACATGTATATCATTTGCCTTGACCTTGGGGTTATTTAAACTTGCATGTCTTGATAGAGACTAAATTCGAAGCCGTCATCTCTTACCCTAGGTTTAAGCTTTGTGTGTGTATGTGTGTTTGGGCAGAGTGCTGGGATTGGAAGCCAAGCCTTGTGCCCACTATGCTAAGCACTGTTACTACTGACCCACATCCCAGTCCCTAAACCCAACCTACTAATGAGCTCCCAATTCAGTTCTTGTTTTTCACTGATGGTAAACTGGACATCTTTGAGGTATTTTTCTCGTATTTCTGTCTCAACATAAAACCAATCAAGATACCTTTCTCCCATTTCCCTGCTTCTAATTTCTCTCAATATTATTTTTCTTCTTTTCTTTTCCTGTTTTCTAAATCTTCAGAATTTCCATTGTTGGTAGCATTACATTAAACATCTGTCCTATATCATTTAAGTTCTCATCTCTTGTTTCCTCAACTTTCAACTTTAAAATGGGGATAAACAGATGGGAGTTGGTTAGAGGTAATTTACAGAAAGCACCTAGCTAGCACAGTACCAAATAAAACCATACTTATTGTAGACTTTTGGAAAGAGGGTTTTCAGAAATAATGTGGGTAAAAACTTCACCTTTTCAGATAAAGAAAAGGAGGCTATACAATAGTAAATGGTGCCCAGAGTCACACAGGCACTCAGCGGCAGGGCTGCGACTACAACCCAGCTCTCCCACCCAGTCTGGTACCCTTTCCAATATACCAAATACCCCCCACCCCGGCTTCATTCACTCACTCATTTGTTCATTCCCTTACTCAAAGAATGCCTTAGGGTACCCTTGGGTCTCAGGCTCTGGAGATAAAGTGGTGAGTTTGGGAGTTGGTCTCAGCATTCAGAATGCCCGCTTCAAGATGGATGTTGGAGATTGTGTGTGGGCGATGGTCACTTGGTGTTGTGGGGTCAGGAGACTTAGATCCCAGGGGTTAGAATGAATTCAGCCACTCACATGGATGCCAATGTGTCCTCGAGTGGTAGCAGGAATTTGGGATAGAAAGACCATAAACCTCAAAGGAGTAAGTATTCAGTGAGTCAAGAGTGACCAGAAGAACCAAGACGGCAGTACGGCAGGCCGTGGTGAACTGCCAAGAGTGATGGTTCGAAAGAGATCACTGCAGAGTGAGGAAGGCTCAGTCCCATCACCTGCACCTGAGGAATGTGCAGCGTGACACTGGAGAGAGTCTCGGGACTGCCAGGTTCAGTCAGTATCAGGATATGGAGAAAAATGTTTTGAGGGGCTGAGGGTAAGGGGGACTTTTCTAGTTTACCATGGGCTTGACACAGGGTGGGGAGGGGAAGATGTTGGGAGTTAGACCATTAGTGCTCACACGCATAGCAGTGTGGGAGGAGAGCAGGCTCGCCCTTAGCACAGTTCTGACTGGGTCTCGGAGATGAAAAACTAAGCTCGTGGTCCCTGGAAGGAATCGGTGACTGAGATGTGATACTTGGAGCGTCAGGCATGGTGAGAAGGGAGCAATGAGTGAAGGCACATGATGGGAGGGAGCGTGAACAAGAGAGGAGGCAGGGGGAGGGGCAAGAGGCGCAGACAGATGGCCAGACCAGTATTTGCCTGGAAAAGGTCCCTAGTGCTATTTCTGCTTCTGTGTCTCCCTGAGTGTACCCTAAGAGCAAATGGATGGAAACTATCTGCTAAAAGTCTGTTATCCTAGAGACATCCCCCATCAAGAATGTGACTTCCCACACCTTTACCCCATGGGTTTTCTTCAATGGTACTATAAGGTGTGACCGAAAGTGCCGGAAACTCAACAGGGAACACATGGACTTGGGGAGAGCAGCAGATCTGAAGCTGGATTTATGGCTTCTTTCCAAACTTAGAGGACAGACATGTTGTAAACCTCCTCATCCTCACTCCTGGGGGCCCAGGATAAACCTGTTTTATCTCCAGACAGAAAACAAGAGAGGAAGCCCTGGGCCAGTAGGGCTTCTCCAGATGTTGTGGGGCTGTGTCTCCTGGGGCTGAGTGTCTGGACCAAGCAGCTGTGGCAGTCCAAGGCGAAGATGAAGGAGAGGGAAAGGGGCTTAAGTGTGGAGGAGAGAAATGTTCTGAACGGAAATACAAGAAAACTCTGAAGAAGGGGTTCTGCAGCTTGCCTCCTGGCTATGGCCCAAGGTATTTCTTTACTGTACTGTGGACCATGGCGCAGGTCCAGCGCAGCCCAAGCATTTGATCCATGTGGGTCAGAGGAAGGAGCCTGGGGATGGGGAGAGATAGCTGGACTGCGAGTCGCCTCCCTGAGCCTCAGTTTGCTTGACCGTAACAAGAGAGGGTTGGGCCAGGAGATCCAGCCTGTCTCTTCCTTAATCTGTCATCTGTGGTCTCTGCTATCTTCTTGGGCCCCAGTAGAGTATGTGATGACCTGCCATGGAGATAGAGAAATCTCCTGATAAGGGGACAGATATCTGGAGGCCTACTTCCTGAGCCGATCCCCTGTATTCAATTAGGAGCCCAGTCCTGCCAATCACCCTGTTGAAATATCTTCTAATCAGCAACTGACCCCAAGACCACTGGGCATTAGCTCTTTCTGGGCCTCTCTGCCAGAAGTGCTCCCCTTCAGAGCCTCTCCTCAGTCCTTCTGTCAACGGTCCTGAGCCACGGATATACCCTGCCTCTCACTTGCTTAGAAATCTTTGCAGACTCCTACAGGTGCAAGTTCAGTTTTTAGTTTGGTGTTTAAGGCCTTGATAATCTGGCCCAAACTCTAAACTCAGTCAAACTTTCTAAAGGTTTCTCAAATACACACAGTGTACGTCAACACCACTGTGTCTTTCTTATATTACTTGTTCTACCCAGAATTTTTTTGTCCACTCCCATATCTTGTCAAAATGCCTGTCATCCAGACTTAGTGGCATAGGCCTGCAATATCAGCACTCTGGGAAGCTGAGACAGGAGAATTGCAAGGTCAAGCCCGGCCTGGCAACTTAGTGTCTTAGTGAGAGCCTGTCTCAAAATTAAAACTAAACAAACAAGCAAACAAACAAAACAGCTGTGAATGTAGCTCAATGTGAATGCCTTGAGTTGGATCCCTACTACCACAAAAACAAAAACAAGAAAGTTCCTACACTCCATCCCCAGACCTGGCCTCCATGTTGCCTCTGGTGTCAAGTAGTCACCACCACTCCAGCTCCTCTTTGAAATGAATCACTCCCCAGCCTGTGTGCTCAGGCACCTTGTTTATAGGTTCATCTTCCGATGTTTCAGTTCATCACGTAGACCTGTGAGATTGTGCTTCCTTGGAGGTGGAGAGGAAGCTGTAGACTTGCCCTTCCATACATAGCACAGCACGTATGTTGGCCCCAGCTGTCAGTAAACACTCCATGGGCCTTGTGAATATGGTTGCTTTCATTATGTCTCTGTAAGTGATAAAGGAAGGAAATACTACCTTTATAAAATTGAAAGAAAATAAAGTGCAGATTAGTTGATGGACATGTCAGGCGTCTCTAGAAGGAGCAAAGGTGGGGGTGGGAATGTAGCGCACTTTTCCCTGAGTGTATCCTTCATGTCTTAGTTACTTAGTAACTCAATACCTGACATCCAAAACTTAGGGGAGGAAAAGTTTATTTTAGCTCGCAGTTTCAGAAGGTCACAGTCCACTCAGGGGCAGCTGGCATCAGTGGAAACACATGGCAAAGGCAAACATGGAGGGAACTCCTTACAACATTGCAAACAGGAAGCCAAGTTGAGTCCAGTCAAGTCAAATCAAGGAGGAAGAGCAAAAGTTGCATTTTTCCTTCTAGGTCCAGTCCCAGTGATTCACCCTCTGGGGTCCAGTATCAGTGTTCTGCCCCTTCCAGCTTTAAGCCCCCACCACATACCTATAATCCAATCTACACACCTGTAATACAATTCATATGCCTGCATTTCACCACCTGCTCATAATCCACCCCTCTAGACCAGGCCCTGATCTCCTGAGAGCACATGGTTCCATAGACAATCCATAGAATCTCAAGTATGAGACTTTTGGGGGTCATTCCAGATCCAAACCATAACACTTCATACGCTTAGCATGTTCCCTGAGTTCCAGTCCTGGCATGCCCACATGCACAAAAGGCCAGGGCAAGGGTAATGCATTGTGTAAAGTAGAAAAGGATTCTAATTCCTACTCCATTTACCCTTCTCCTGCAGAAGTCATGTGGTTGTTGCTGTAGACCTCTCTTTAGATTAAGAATAAGTGGTCTGAGCTGCTGGTTGTGTCTGGATTGCTCTGAGGGTGCCTGACCCTGATAGCTCATCGTGAAGCTTTTGAACTGACTTGTAATTCATTTACTTCAGTGGGATGGTTGCTGTACATACCTTGGGGTCTTACATGTGCCAAGCAAGTTCATAATGTGCTCACCTGTTAAATGAGATTAGCATTTTGTTCTTACCTCAGATTTGTTGGAGGATTAAATGAATTTAAAGTACTTGGAATAAATAGTATCTGGTAAGCCCTGTGTGGTGGCTCATGCCCTGTGAGCCCGGCATTCTGGGAGGGGGGGGGCAGGAGGAGGGCAAGTTGAAGCCCAGACTGTGCGACTTAGTGACATAGTGAGATTCTGCCTAAAAATAACCAATAGATAAAGGGCTTGAAATATATCTCCTTGTGGAGGCCCTGGGTTCAATCCCCAGCATGCATACACACACATAAGAGTGGCACATGACAGTGGGTCCGTACCTGTAAATTATTAGTACTTAGGATTTATGCTCTGCTTAACTTCTAAGAAGAATATGAGGAACTACAAAATATTAAACCACATATAAAAGAGAATAATTATATGCATACATGAATGTTACATTAAAGATTAGAAATTAATTAGCAATAGGAAAGAGAAAGATAAATGCTCGCTAATTTGTTTGATTTAGACCTCTAAATTTATCTCTGAGCTTCCATAAAGCCAAAACAAAGGGGTTATGCGTGGATTAGACACAAGAAAACATTTGAGCTAGCCTGCTCTGATACCATGCCTCCCCCATACGCACACATCCCACACGCCTACACTTTCCTCAAGGTAGAGTTTATGGTATGAATGCCCGGGTCAGAATTGGAGTAAAGGAATCTGAAGTTATTCTCTGACGGTACCTAGTACCATCCTCAACTAGATTTGAGCCTTTAATGAGAGCCCATAAGGCTCTAGGAATAATCAGACCCAGGATAAGTAGCAACAACGTGTCCACGTTTCTTTGTTTCTTCTGATCAGGATTTTCACCCTTTCCTTTTGTCTGGGAATTCCCTTGACGTCAAGGGTCAAGCTCTGCTGAGTCTGAAGCAGTCAGATGCTCTATGTAGTTCAGCTGCCTTCCTCCAGCATGAAAGGTGTGTTAGATCAGGTAGAACTGTACCAAAGCCTGGGCAGAGAGAGGAATGCTATGACACCTATCTAAGAGGGGCTCCAAAAGACTGCGCTCCTAACTTCAGAACAGAATGATAGAATCTTAGTGGAAATGGGCAAGTTCCTAGAAAAATGACAACGCCCTGCTCTGCAGCTTCAGGCTTCAAAGAAGAATCTATTGGAAAGAAGTGTCCTGATGTAAAACAGCGGTGGTCTATGAAGACATCTAGCTCCTAGCCTGGCTGCAGGGCTGAGGAGGAAGGGGTCTTTGCCTAAGGATCTGACCCTTGCAGGAACTTGGGACCCATCTCATCAAATTCTCAGGGGAGCTCAGAGATGTGGTTGAGAGTTAGAATGTGCTGAGTGACTCTGCACCTGAGAGGAAAGAGCAAGAAAAGAGAGGAAGTGGTAGGTGGGACATCCGTGGGCTTGAGTAGAACACGGGCTTGGCATCGGGTGGGGTGCAGTGGTGGAGGGGAAGCCCAAGGAAGGTTTTAGAATAGAAGTGCCCAACACTCCTAAGTTGTCGACAATCTTGCTATGTTAACCGCTCTGGATCCCAACCTTCAGTCAAGCAGGTTCGGTGCTGGTGCCCTGCAAGAACTTACAGGACCTTCACACAAGGAAAGAAGGAAGGAGGCAGATCACAGCCATGAGGGCACTTGGGGCTCCGCAAGATGATTTGTAAATGGCACTGACTTGGGTGAAACAGATGCCAGGGCCATCAGCGAGGAGGAAAGTCCTCCCATCCTCCCTCCGTCCTACTCCCGGGGGACTTTGGAGTATTTTGAAGAAGAGTATTGGATCCTCCATCACCTGAGAACAAAACACTGAACCCGTCTTGCTCACCACCTAACAAGCAGTTGACCTCGGATGACACACAGTTCACCCACTGGGACATGGAATTAGGTGTCGGCCTCAAGTGCCCTTCCCTCAATGAGGACACCCACCTCTAAAGGGAGGTGCCTGCCTGCTTTTGTGGTGCCTGTTCTGGCAGCTCAGCCAATCTGCTCTGGCAGGGGGATCCACGGGGCTGCCAGAAGCCAGAGAATGGAAGGACAGAGAGAGGAAGGAGCCTTGCAGAGATCTGTCCTGTCTGGCTGGCCCTGTGACTCACTGCCACTTATATGTGGACAAATCAATCACTTGACCTTTGTTTTCCTGGGCCCAGAGAGATCACAGGAAAGAAACTTGGTCCTTCCACTCAGAAATGGAGTATGATTTTGGGGAGAAATGGCTTCTGCCACACAGAAGACACAGGTTCAAAGTTACCAGCATACACCAGAAACATGTGGGCAGAGGAGCATCACATCAACACGGTTCCCAACTGGTGGGGGCGGGTGGAGTGAGGGCACTAGCAGCAGGAAATGGTTTGTTGGGGCTGGAAGCTGCGAGCCCGAGCTGGGTCTAGGAGGAGGGAGATCTTAGCAGGTCTAGATACAGACGAGTCCCGCCCTGTGTCTGGTGGAGCAGAAGGTGGCCACACAGTCACCACTCCCTTGCAGGCTTTTGGCACTGCTGACTCCCTCCTGGGTTTGCCTGCAAGGTGATCTCAAGCTCGCTCACCTCTTGATCACTAGCAGAGCCCAGTCAACCAGCCTGAGAACCAAGGAGGTGACACCAGATGGCTTTGTTGACAAAGGTTCAGCTTTTCAACAGGGTCAGAGGGCATTCCCAGAACATCTGGGCGAGGTCCCAGACGTCCAGGTTCAGGAGGTAAAGCCTGTCAGCATCCGGACCTCTTCCTCCAGGGGCCCCAGCGTGGGCTCCTTCCCAGCACCAAGTGACCACGGAAGCTGAGCCCACAAGCTGTTTCACACCAAGAGTGAAACACTCGTCCCACCCCACAAGGACAGACACAGCCATCTGCTTTATTTTATGGAAGATGGTGGCCCTGAAGGGATTAAGAGTCTAGTTTTTTGTCTGGATTTTTATTTGGTGTGTGTGTGGAATGGAACCGAGGCCCTTGCATAAGCGAGGTGATGGCACTGCCAACTGCGGTGTGGTACGTTCCCAGCCTCTCTGGGTCAGTTTGAAGGCCACCAACAGAGCGGAGGCCGGGCTGCCCCTTGTACAGCTCACACCAGCCCCTGCATCACACGCTGCTGGCCTTGGGCCGCAGTCACTTGGCTCAGCACCTCTGAAGGGGCTGCATTTCTATCTAGCTCTGAACATCTACTGAGAAGCCAGCAGGGAGGACTTGGCAGCCAGATATGGCGTGGGACGGCTGCCTACCTGAAGGGAGACAAAGCCAGCGGCCCTTCTTCCAGCCAGTGTCCCCCTGGCCCCGCCTCCTGAGCTCTGTCCCAAGAGCGCGCGGGCTCCCGGCAGCCCCGCCCGCCCACAGCTCGGGGTGTCTGCGCCCATATAAGGGCAGCGCTTCCCGGTGGTGGCCCTGACGCGCCGCTGTCCACGTCAGCACCGGCGGGAGGGGAGGAGGGAGGCGGCGCGGGCTTGAAAACAAGTGACGTGGCCCGGGAGGGAGGGGAGAAGAGGGAGGAGGCGGCCGGCAGCCAGCCCGCGGGTGGCCCGAGCCTGGGCATCCTGTCCTGGGCACAGGCATCTGAGCCCTTGCGTTCTTCTCTGGACGCGTGTGTTTACGGTCGGCACACTGGTCTCCAGGTGGCACGGTGTGTATCTCGTGGACGGCCATAGTAGGTAGCGTGGTGTGTATTGGCTCTAGCGCCCAGGGTTTTGCCCTGGGGTATTTGAGGTCCCTCACATCTGCTGAAACCCCTCCTTTCCATTTTGATGAGACAGGGGCTTGCTGTAGAGCCTGTGCTGGCCCGGAGCTTGTGACCTGAGTGTGCCTTTTACACCCAGCAAGAATTTTCCTTCTGAAACAAAGTGACCAGCTGGCGCTTGTGCTTCCAGAGACCCCAGAAAATCTCAGGAGAAGCCGGGTTCCCAGAATTCAAGTGCCCTCACCTCCTAGACCCCAGCCAAGTCAGACATAAAGGTCTAGCCCAGGGGCTGAGGGAGGAGAAGCCTGAATAAGACGGGGTTGAGGAGACAACCTATCAGGCAGACACCAGGAAACAGAAAAACAAGACAAACTGTGGTTTCAGCTGCTTTTCAACATGGCGCCTTGGTGGATGAAGGTGGGGCCCAGCTGTGCTCCTGTGGAGCCAGGAGGAGAGAGAGGAGCAGCGCTGCCCTCAGGTGTTGCTCGTCCCACCTGGAATTGTGTGTGCCTGAGCCTGAGCATGGGTACCAGGCATGTGTGTGCTGGAGGAAGGACGGTGAGGGCTGTGGGTAGCACAAGGATTCCAAGGTAGAGAGAGAGCGGGTATGAGACACATGGGATGCTGAGGGAAGAGTGATCACGGCCCAAGGGCTCTCAGCCTGTGAAGGGCTGAGGAACTTGACTGGTTCTGCCTCAGGGAGGGACTGAGGCACAGGGGAAAGTCCCACTCTCTCGGGCCATCACTTCACATCACAGTGCTTCCCTGCCCACCCACTCGCCTTCCCTCCCTCCCCCTGGGGGATCCACTTCCTCTTTCTGCTTCCCTTCAGCTCTGTGTCTTGGGGATGGACTACTGACTGGTGTGGAAACCTCACCCCACCCCACCCCTGAGCTCTGGGCACAGTGGTCCCCTAGGAGCCAAGGGCCCTCCGTGGCAGGGGATCTGCCCAGGCCGTGGCAACTTGTCTATGCTGTGGACACTGTCCTTGGCTTAGGTTCTGGTTGCCTGGTCAAAGGGATGTCAAGCCTGGGCATTTAAGAGGCCACGGAAGGGGGCCTTCCTCTCTTGGGAGGCCTGCTTGCCTCAGGAGCCAGTGTCCTGGGATTAGATGAGGCGAGAGATATTGAGGAATAAAGACAGTACAGTAGTCCTAGTGTCCCTCCCTGCATTGTGGCCGTGACTGGGCTCTGGAGTCAAGTGGAACTTTAGCTCTACCAGTCACTGTGAGGTCTTGGACCAATTTCTAATTTCTCTGAACCTTGATTCCCTTGTTTGAAAAAAAAATAATATTCATCATATTGGTCTTTTGCGGGTTAAAAAAGATCATGTTTATTAAACATTTTGGACATATTTCATTCCTTTCACAGTATTCAGTGCTGGCTCAGAGTAGGAACTTAGTAAATCGTGACTGTTACTACTGCTAGTGGCCATAGCGGTCATCATGGAACACCTCACTAGGGCATCACGTGGAGAGGGAGCCAGAATCAGCCTCCCGGTTTGTTGTCTAGGGTCTCCTTGCCTCTCACCTAGCTTTGATGTCCTTCTGGTTTTTTCTCACCTCTGCCACCTTCTTTTCTATTCTCTCTCTCTCTCTCCCTCTCTCTCTCTCTCTCTCTCTCTCTCTCTCTCTCTCTCTCTCTCTGTCTCTCTCTCTCTCTCTCTCTCTCTGTCTCTCTCTCTCCCCACCCCACCTCTGTCTGTCTCTTTTTCTCTCCTAGCACTGGGAATTGAACCAGAGGTGTTCTACCGCTGACCCACATCTCTAGCTGTTTTCTACTTTTTATTTTGATTTTTCCCCTAGTACTTGGGATTGAATCCAGGTGCTTTACACTGAGCTAAATCCACAGCCCATTTTTTGAATTTTTACTTTGAGACAGGTCTCACTGAGTGGCCCAGACTGGCCTAAAAATTGTAATCTTCCTGCTGCAGCCTCCTGAGTGGCTGAGGTTATAAGTGTGCACCGCTACACTGGCTTCTTTCCCTATCCTGACTGTAGCCTGGCCTGGAAGGAAGAGCAGTGATCTGGGAGCACAAGATAGGTGCTCACATCCCAGCTCTGCCGTTCCCTGGTCCACTGAGCCCTTTGGAGCATCAGTCTCCTCTGGTTTCCTGGTTTTATGCCGAGTCCCCAGGGCTGGGAGAAACCTCTGAGAACCTGAACAAAGAGCCCTAAGCTATTTCTGGGAGGAAAGCAAGCATTCTGCCTAGAAGGGAAGTCCTTGGGTAAGAAGTTCCACTTCCTCCCTCCCTGCTAGAGCATCACCCACACAAGCCCTCATCCTCCTCACCTCAGGGTAGCCCATTTCCCCATGAAACCAAGAACAGCTGCTCTCTCTTTGATTGGTTTGAAAGCAAGAGGCCTGCGTTGTATCATCGTTACTTCTGGTGACCGAAGACCTTGGCCATAGATCAGCTGGCCCTCAAGCTCGGACCCTGCTCCCCTGGCACAGAAAAACAGCCCTTCGGTGACCTTTAGGCCAAAATCTTCTCCCTTTGTGTGGACTCTGCCTCCACGGAGTGACCTGTCCTGCATCTCAGCCTGAGTGCCCCTGCCTGTTCTGGTTACTCTGGTTGTCCTCTGGCTACCAGCTGTGGCACATACATTTTTAGCCTCATAACTTGTCTTCATGGAGGGAGTTGGTCAACACAGGCCTGGAGGAAGCAGCCTCTGGGCTGACCTCCTCACCCCAGATGCCAAGTGACTTCTCTGGGCAAAGCACAGCAGAAGACGAAGAACTGCGGGCAGAAGCCCTGAGTTCCTGGCTGACTCCTCTGAGCCCACAGTGGCAAATTGTGCTTGCAGCATGGTGCTCAGGACCAAGGGAAACGTTACATGACCATTATTTCTAAGGTCACCCTCCTGGGCCCTGGGTCTTCACCAGCTGCTGTGTGTGTGTGTGTGTGTGTGTGTGTGTGTGTGTGTGTGTGTGTGTGTAAACATTCACAAGAGGTTTCCGTGATCCCTGTGCCTCTCTGATCTGCTCGGCCAGCTTCCCAGCCTCTGTTCCTTCAGGGCTGTTCTGTGGCCACTGGCTTTGTCCCCCAAGCTCAGGCTGGCCTTGTGCGCACCATATGAAAGAGAGAGGACACACAGCCCAACGGCTCCTTGTGGGCAAAGCCCAGCTTCCACCACATAGGACTGTGTAGACAGATCAAGTCCTGGTGATGGGAGGGTGTTTTTCCTCTTACAAATCAAGCTAATTTGGGACTCATGAAATCTGATAACAAATGCTGAAGGGGTTGTGTTAGGAGGAGCCTGGGGAGCGGGGCAGAGCCAGGCCCCGAGGAGGCTTGTACCGAAAGACGGAGGGAGGGTAGTGGAGGCTGAAGGAGGACAGTCCTAAGGTCCTAGCTCTCAGTTCTCACCGGTGGTCCCTTCCAGCCCAGGCTCTCTGCTCAGGGGCATGGCAGAGGGCAAGTCACCCAGTAGCTCCGGTCTGAAAGTGACTGGTTCAGCCAGCTGTCAATGGCCTTCCTCAGCTACAGGGGCCAGAGAGCCTCTGAGGTTGGAAGCTTTTACCCAACAAGTGCCCTGCTGCCCCAGGGAGCAGACAGCTCTGGAAGACAGAGGAAGGCTAATTCCTGGCTTAGCTAGCAGACCTGGAGTTGAGATTGAGAAGATTTTGGATCTTTTTCCAAAGGTCCAGAGACCTTGGCCTGAGGGTCACTGCTCACCCAGAATGCTGTCCAGGCGGCCTCCTACTGACAGAGGTGCACCTGCGTGACACAGACCAGTGGGTCACGTGGATGAGGCTCCGATCCTAGGTGACGCAAGTTACCAGTGTTCTATCTGCCTTTTTTCCTCATTCACAGAGGGAGAGTTGCAGTGAGTCCCTCAGAGAGAATTGCTTTTGGATAATGAGGTAACAGTTGGAAAACACTAATGACTCGATAACGACTGTTACTATAAGAAAGGACTTTAAGTAGGACACCTTCCCACCATTTTCCTACTATTGTGAAAAAGATCTCTCCCTATACTGACAATTTTGCATCAGGCCAGTGCATACAGCATGTGGTGTATGTGTGTGTGTGTCCATATATATATATATGACACATATAATCTTATGTACTATGTTATATCAAAGGCATTATACAGCATATACATATTATATAATGCATATATTTCTTCTGGCCTCTGAACTCTGGATCAGTGAGGAGAATGCTCCGTTTCTTCCCATAGACCATGAAAACAACACGAGCCCTTCCTTCCCCAACAGCAATGAGGTGACAAGCTCTTCTGGGAGACTGGGAGGCAGAGGTCTGAGGAACCTGGTGGCCAAGTGTCCCTGACTTGATTCATTCAATCCATCCCCATATTGTAACAGCACTTATCTCCCACAACTTTCACATATGTCGTGATGCTCAGTCTCCGCAGTGATCCCACAGGAAAACCTGGTAAGACAGTTACCAGAGAAGCCATCTGGGACCCAGATGTCCACCTCCTGACTCCCTGTTCCTGCAGACTGTCTGGGGCAAGAAGGTCCTGGCCGTCATTACCCCGGGCCACTCCACTGAGAGGGCAGCGAGGTGGTCCCAAGGCAGAGGGCCTTGGGGTCTGTCACAACAGGGTGACATGCTAAGTGGTTGAGCCAGTTGGTTATTTGAAGTGGACACTGCAGGGATGAGAGAGGCATGTTAGATGTGGCTCATCCTCGTCTCTCTTCAAATACTCCAACTTAACTCTTGACCTCCTGGAGTCAAGGAAGTGCATGACAATATTGCTAGAATCCAAAGGAGCAGAGTTGAGTGCACTTTAGCTCCTAAACAGAATAGTCAGGGTGCCGTGGGGGACGAGGTGCCTTCTGGGCTGACTCTGGGGGCCTCAGGGTAAGTCAAGCACCTAGCCCCTCCAGGCACTTGCAGGGAGCACCATCCTGCCATGCTAACTGGAAGGGGGCAGAGCCTGTTGTTTCTAGCACTGGTGTCAGGAGTTCAAGGGTCTCAGAAGCCCACTGGCTCTGCCACCAACCTGCTGTGCTTCACTGCAGTGTGGTGAGGTTGGGCTGCCAGGCCTGAGGCCCCTGGGAGCCTCCACAGCCTGTGATATCTTTGAGACAAATGACTCTGATTCCTCCATCTTTTGCCACTTCCCTTCAATTTGTTGGGTTCACATACATCTTTTGAAAGGATTTTTTTTTTTAGCTTAGTTAAACATTTTCCAAGTAACTGGTACACACCAAATGTTCAGCCGGTACTGGAAAAATCAATGAAATTGGGTCAAACAGCAGGTAATGTCATCAGGGGCCTTGAGGGGCCTGGGCGGGGAAAGATCCCACCACATCAGAAACTCATGCCCTCCCAGAGGGGGTGCTGAGAGAGAATAGGCATTTTCTCTTTTCATTTCATTTAGTTTCTTTTCTATTTTGAAGATTCCAGGGATTGAACCCCAGGGAAATGGGTTGCCAAATTATATCCCTCCACCTTTGTGTCTTGCAAATTTTATCTTGATACAGTCTTACCACATTGCCCAGACATGCAACTCAGCAAAAAAATCTTTCTGTAACTTTTTTTTTTTTTTTTTTTTGCAGTACTAGGATTGAATCTAGGACCTTCTCACCGAGCTACAATTTCTTCCCTCCCTTCTGTTGTTTATTTGAAGCAAGGTCTTGTTAAATTGCTAAATTGTCCAGACTCCTCGGCTCAGACTTGTGATCCTCCTGCCTCGGCCTCTCAGAGTACAATTATAGGCAAGCACCACCATGTTCTGCCATAACTATTTTTGGTAGGCCTATCACTGTCTGAGACGGTTTACATGTTATTTTTCTTCCTTTTTTTGGGGGGTGGGGGAGCGTCTTTTGAGACACAGTGTAGCCCAGGTTGGCCTTAACCTTGTTATTCTCCTGCCTCAGCTTTCTGGGTAGTCTAATTCATTTTGTTCTTATAATCATATTTTGAGTAAGTAGTAAGCCCATTTTACAGTTGATCACACTCAGGTTGACAGCATTTGAAGGCATCCTATAAGGTGGATTTGAGAGAGTTTGAAGGGTGTAATTCCCTGAGACTTATGTTTTGCTTAGGGTCTGGATGCAGCCGATTGTTTTGAATCCTCCCTCCCTACGCTCTGGACGGCAGAACTGCCACTTTAAGAGGGACAGCCCCTTGCAAGAGCCGGTTTCCATCCATTTTTAATGGCCCAGCTGCGGCGGTCTCCTCGCCTCCCATGGGCTGGTCCAGGAGGTTCTCAGCAACTGAGCCCTCCCGCCAGGCGTGGGCTGCCGTGTTCAGTGACAGCGAGGATCTTATCTCGGTTACCCAAGTCGTCTGGATTACCCCGTGTGAGGGCCTGAGGTGCCGGGGAAGCGGCAGATGGCAGACCCACCAGAGTCACCCTCTGCTCTGCCAAGGGAGGAGGGACGATGAAGGTGGAGAGGGAGGGGGGACACCAGACAGGCACTAGAGGTTTACAGAAAGCCAGGCTTCTCGCAGGGCCACACCCAGGCTCTCCCCGTCACTGCCTCCCCAGGGACGCTCTGGGGTGCCCTTGGCACTATCCTGGGAGCTCCAAATCTAGGGCAGTGTATGGATGGGCTTCTGTGGGTCTTAAAGGCATCTGTAAAACCCATTTTGGGGTCCCCTGGATATCTGAATCCCCACTTTTCAGTTTGCTGAGACAAGTTCTCGTGGCATTATTTTTCTCTCTTAACTGCTACAAGCAGGGACCTTGAGGGTTCCAGGGCCATGGCATGTTGTGAGGATCACACTTACTCACCGCCCCTTGAGCACAGTCCTGCCACAGCACTGTGAGCTAGGTCCCTGCGTCCTGCCGAGTGCTGGCCCTGGAGAACCCAGGGGTGAGGGACAATTTTCCGCTGCCCCCTTCCAGGGCCTGAGAAATGCCTCAAGCCAAGAGTCAGGCTCTATTTGGGGATCAAACGTCATGGCTCACACACAGCTCAGCGGCCACTCAGATGCTATTTGCAGATCTTGTCAATGACCAGTCTCCAGGCTGTGAATGAGAGAGGCAAGCCCACTGCTTTCCCCAGTGTCTCATGTTCTCTGCCTTTCTCACGCCCGTCACAGCGCCTCGCTCCTCCACCTTCTCTCTGTCCAGGAGCACCGTGTCCCTGTGCCAGTGTATCTCTCCCAGCTGACGGCAGAGGGAGGGGCTTGGAGCCGATGGAGGACCCCCCCCCACACACACACACACCAGTGCCAGAAGACCCAGTAAGGTTCCTAGCCAGGGTGAGGGAAAGGGGAGTGGGAGAGGGCAGAGAAGAGCCCCCTGGGTGACACTGCTCTGTGCCTTGCGGCACCCTAGCTGGTGAAATTTAGGGGGAAACAGAAGGGGGGGAGGGGAAGCAAGCTGGGTCCTTCCCTAAAAGACTTCCGCAGGGAGGGGATGGGGCGCAGACCGGTAAGGCCCATCATCCTGACTTGACTTCTAGTTCAAAGGGGAATAAGAAGGTTAGTTGAATGGACCCCATGTGGCCAGGACTTCAGAGTTCACAGAGCAGAGACCTTGACTCCTGGGTTGGGTTTCGAAGGTTGAACTTCTAGAGCCTGGGAGATGGTAAAGGGCATCCCCGAGGCCCCAGATCCTGAAGCCACAGGTGTTGGGATCACAGGCATGAGGGAGTGGGTGCTGGGCCTCTGCTCTGAGAAGCACACGCTACCCTGTGCGTCAGCGCATTTCCGGCCAACAAAGATGCTCTTCCTTTCCCCTCGACACGCATGTGTGGTCTCCCCCGCCCCCCACACCTGCTTCCTAGCCTCTTCTTCCCCACAGCACAGGCCCTGGCTTGCATGTGATCTGCGTCATCAGCCTCTACTTCAGAGAGTTATGAGAATTAAGCGAGAGAGTCCATGTGGAATGCTCAGAGCAGCAGGTAGCACACAGCAAGCATCCCTAAATGTCGACTTATTCCCAGAGCTAGCAGTAGGAGCGAAGTGGGCAACTTGGCTCCAGCGTGAAGCCCATTGCTGGGTGCTTCCTCATCCTCCATCCGTGGGCAGTTCTTGTGTGGTCGACACAGTTGTACATTAAGGCAAAGCTCCCTGCAGGCCTCTGCTAGTCTGAACACAGTCGTGTTTCCTATGCTTTCCCTTAAAGCCACAAACACTTACAAAGCAACTTCCATGCCTAAGTTCTGGCCAGTGAAAGTGAGTAAGATGGGGATCGCCCGGCCAGCAAACACTCAGTCCATCCGGGAGGCAGGCGGGGCCTGTGAAGGACCCTCTGGGACATTAAGTACTCAGCTGACAGGGCTGGCCATAGTGTCCCAGAGAGTCCAGAGAAGGACAGTGGCTGGGGCAGCTCGGGAAAACCTCCTAGGCCAAAGGAGACCTCGGGATGGAGGCAGTTTTAAAGACAAAAGGGGAGCGTCTCCAATGGAGAAAACATACAGCTGTCTTAAGCCCAGTTAAAATGTCTCCCCTCTCTGTGCAAAGTGGCCCAACAACCAGGCCAGTGGCAGAAGATCCAGAAAAACACCTGCCTCCTGGTGGGAAGATGCCAGACTGCACAGCCTTATCCAGGGAGAATGCCGGGGCCACCCTCTGTTGGGGCCTCTGTGAGTCTGGCGGTAGGCTGGTGTCACTGTGAAGGGATCACAACCTCTTTCTCTCTGTGGTCCCAGTAATGAGCTCTTACCGAGGGAAGCCGTGGGACAGGGTTCACTCTTTGACAACGACTTATGAGGCACTTAGCACGTTCCAGGTGTTGAACTCAACACCCAGTCCTTGGGGAGCACGCCCTCAGTTTGTGCACGGAAAGCCTGGCATGAGGCAGGCAGACATGTAGAATATAGGCGAGGTGAGGTTTAGACAGAGTGGCTAGAACAAGGGCAGGCCCCACGCCCTGCCCCAAGCGGGTCACCATCTGGTGGGCAGCTCTCATGTTAGCATATCTAAGAATCTCCAGATGGTCTCTGGAACGCAGATGCCCAGGCCCAACTCTGAGTCAGAGGCAATAGGTTTGGGGTCACGCTTGGAAATTTGGAATCAGAGACCCAACCAGGGGACTCTGCTTTTCTGGGAAACCAGATCCCAGGAGGGTGGCAATGGTTTTCCCCTAGGAAGTTCCTGTGGGAACTTCGAGAACAGTGGACAAAGAGCAGCTGGGCAGTGTCACTAGCCTTCCAGCCAGTGGACTGGCACCTGCTGCTCCCTCTTCCTGGGTGGAGACCCAGTGTCCATTCTCCCCAGAGAACAGGGCACACCCGGAGTTGCTAGCCAGATCCTCCACTGCAGGCAGCTGGGTTGAGCCTGGAGGAGGGGGAAATCCAGTCTGAGGCAGAAGCAGGGACAGGTTCTGCCTTATGAGTCAGTTCGGGCTGCTCAGGGCCAGCAAGACCAGCCCAGGGCCTTTACATGTGCTGTGACAGGATCTGCAACAGTCTGAGCTCCTTACCATCTCATGACTGCAAGCTCTTGCACAGGTGGGGCACTGGATTCAAATCAAGCAGTTTCCCAGATTTACTCAACACGGCATTTACTGAGCACTTACTTTTTGCCAGATGCTGGAGACGAAGCAGGGAGCAGGAACCACTGTTCTGGAGCTCGTGTTCTGTCAGTGCAGATAAGCAATGAACATGGTAAGTATATACAGCGTGTGCGTCGATTAATGATAAAGGGTAAGGTCAAAGGAACAGAGCAGAGGAGAAAGAGCGTGTCCATAGCGAGCATAGTAATGAAGGCTCAGATGGCATAGCTGGGAGGGCCTCATGGAAGAGGCGAAACTGAGCGGGGATTGTGAGTATTTGTCTCAACACTCTGGAGACGAAGGCAAGAAGATTACAAGTTCCGAATAAAACTGTCTGTTTGTGTTTTGATCCTGGAGATCAAGCCCAGGTCTTCATTCTGAGCTACACCCCCAGCACTCTCACCCCCCTCTTTTGAGACGAGATCATACTAAGTTGCCCAGGCTGGGCTGGAGCTTGCTATCCTCCTGGCCTCAGCCTCCCAGAGTGCTGGGATTACGCGTCTGAGCCACGAGGTCTGTTTGGATCCAACTGTGAGCAGCTGGAAAAGAAGAAGTGATCAGATATTATAAAGGAGGAATCGGCAGGATTTCCTGGTAGATGGCATGTATATTGAAAGAACGCCTGCATGCAGGTGCCATCGGGAGCTTGGGACACACCCTTCACGGTCCTCAGGGAAGTGGCTTGTTTCCCGCTTTGCTCATGAGGACACCCGCACTCAGAGAGGCTAGAAAATTTGGAGAGTCCCGCAGCTGGCAAGCAGTGGAGCGAGTGCTGCATCATCCCCACCAAAGGCCACCCAGCGCTTAGCTCCCCATCCCACTGGCTCAGTAGGTGACAGCCCCTGGAGAGATCAGAACCTAGGGTCTTTGCTGTGTCTAATCTTCTTGTCTGAGGACCCAAGGGAGATTTTACAACCTCCTGGGGCTTTCCTCTGCTGGAGGCCCTGCGCCTCCCCAGCCCTTGGCTCACACGGACCTGTGAGTAGAGGCACCGAGGGGCAGCTGCTGGCCAAGCTGGTCCTCCATGCCACAGGTCCACAGAGAAGCTCCTGACTAGGCTGAACCCAGAGCAGAGGGGTTCCTTTCCTGGCCCTTCTGTGGCGCAAGCAGTGCCTTTCCAAGCACCAGACCTGGCCTACCTGGAGCTCTGAATGTAGGCTGCAGGAAGATCACCACCCGCTGCTAGACAGAGTGCCCAGAGGCACATGCAAGCATTCCCCTGTACCCATGTGCAGTCACATACCCATACACACACACACAAAGAAGGTCAGAAGGCAAGAAATGGTAACTGGCTTAAAACAAACACAATCAGCTATTTCAGACCTCGGGAGACAGGGTGCCTCTTCTGAGCCAAGACACACCTCTGGAGCAGTACCTGTCGAGACCAGCCACTTCTAGGTCCCATCTAGATAGGTCAGGCCAAGTACCAAAATGGAGGCTTGGCTCCCCCTGCTGGTGAGATGTCTTGGGACCACGTACCAGGCTTGGGAGAAAATCTCAAAACAGGATCCTATGGGGAATAAGGTCAATTGAGATTCTCCCTCTTTCTCCTTTTATTCCAAGGAACACTGATTTACCTTAGTTCATTTTCCTAGGATACGATTCATCTTCCTTTCACACAAAAAGAAAGATGTGGCTCTGAGAGTTCAAGCAGCAGATCTCCAGGGATTACACAGCAAATTGGGGGTCACACTGGAGCTGGCCCGCTTCACTGCAGAACCTGTGAGAGAGGAGGGAGAAGTGCTCGCTGACGTCATTGGGTCTCCAGACCCCCCACGGACTCCTTATCTGAGTGCTTTCATCTTTGTCAGCCAATCTCTCTCCTCACCATGTCCTCACTGGCCAGCAGCTAAAACTGGTCCGTTCTGTATTCTCTAGTTCTATATTGAGTCCACTTAAGGAGCGCTTTGGGCTGGAGGAATTTTTAATGTTTGGCAGACAGTCAGCGATGCACAGGAGGTGGGAGGGGACAAGACAGGCCCTACAGTGTGGAATGAGTGTCTAGGGGACCAGGGTCCTGCTGTAGAAGCTTGAGTCTAGGACAAGTGGTCCACGATAGTCCTCCTCTTGTGGCAAACAGCCTGGATGGGTCACATCCCTTCACTCAGGGAGTGCTGAGCTTCTGTGTGAGGTGAGGAGTGCCCAGGGCTGGAAGGGTCTTGCAGCCAAGGGCCTGCTCGCCTCAGAGGCAACAATGCCAGGCCTGGGCCACCACTTTGGCTGTTTGTCAGGAGTCTCTTGGGCCATCCTTCCTGCTGCTCAGCGTCTTCAGAGTCATAAGGGCCACTGCTGCCTTGCTAGAGGGACCTGTTTTCTCCTCCTAGGGAACATGACAGTTAAAACTCTGCTCATGTCCAGCCTCTCGGGCTTTGTCTTCTGGACTCCCCTTGGCAGTGAGGTCTATGGGATAAAACTCCAGGCTGCAACGAGCCCTAAGGACTTACTGTAGGTTGTGAAGAAAAAACAAAACAATTTTTATTTGCAGAGTGGTTAGCCAGGGGCTGGGGATTCCCAGCTCCCATCGGGTGCTGGCTGTGGGCACTCTGGGGAACTTGGGGGAAGTCCCAGGTGAAGAGTCCCAAGGCTTCTCCAGCCTCCAGGAATCTTGGCTTCCTGGAAGCACTGGAGGTCATGGCCCATAGTCCCCAAAGCACGTCTCCTCATCTGGGGAGGGTGTCCTCCTGGTGCACCCTCCTCCTCCCTGATTCTCTTATATGGCCAAGATCCCTCAGCCAACCAACTTCCTTCCCTGGGGGGCCAGTCAACTCCTCCTGAAGTTCAGCCCCTATTTACTGCAACAAAGATTTGGAGCCAGAGAGACCAGGAACTGAAACCCAGTTTGAGCAGTTAATATCTGTATTACCTCAGACAACCTCTTTGAACCTGTTTCAAAATCTGTCAGATGGGGTAATATTTCTTGTGTCATGAGTTTGTGCAGGAGTGAAGTGAGACAATGCAGTAGCTCCAAGGGACACAAACATTGTGCTGAATTGGATAATGAGGATACAGGAAAATCATGACGTCTTTCTAGAGTGTTTACTAGGAAAAAAACCCCAGGGAAATATCTTTTGAGATATGCTGGCAAAATATAAACCCTGAAGAAACGTTAAGGAAGGAAGACATTAATCCATGTTGCAATTCACAAGAAACATTTTTTTATTTGTTTTTTGAAACGATCTAGCGCAGGATGGCCTTGGTCTTGTGATCTTCCTGCCTCAGCCTCCTAAGTATTGCGATTAGAGTCGTGAGATACCATGCACAGTAAAATCCTTTGATTCATGTATTTGCTTTGGGCTGTGCTCTCTACTGGGAAACAAGCATTATCTGGCTAAGGGTCACACTTGATTCCTCTTGGAGTCTTTCAATAGAAAAGGGTGGAACCCTGGTTTATGTGACGAATCGATCCTACCTGCAGCCCTGGGCTGAGTCCTCTTCCATGCTAGGACGCTCAGCTTTCCCACAGGCCTGACAGTGTCCGAGACCTGTCCCTGCCGTAAGTCCTGGAACTCCAGTTTTCAGTCACCAGCACCAGGACCCCAGATTCAGCGCTGGAGGTCACGGCTGTGGTGAGGGCTTAGTCTCCCATATAAACTTCCCAGCAGGCTCAGAAAGTGGGCCGGGGCAACTCTTGTTTTCACTCATCCCAGGGAGGTAGGCAGGGGACTACTCTGATCCTCTGAGGTCTGGCTCAGAAGCTCTGACAAGAAGTTTTCAGCTAGCTCACAGTGGCAGTTAGCATGAGCTTATCACTCAGATGGTAGCTGTAGGGGCTGTGGGCACATTCAAGGGCATGAGACATACCGTGACATATTCTCGAATATCTGGAGAGGAGGAGGAGAAAAGTGGGAAGTTGCACATGTACGGTCCAGGCTTTGGACTAGAGGGTGTGTCTGTGAAACACCAGTTAGTACAACTTGTTTATGCTAAGACAGCATTATCTCCAACCTCAGAGAGGTCATGGGACTTGTCCAAAGCCATACATTCAGGGAAGTAGAAACTACTAGTGGCTCTCCATTATCTTTCTTCTATTTTGACAAAATAAGAAAAGCTTTAGCTGAAAACATGGCTGCCTAGACTGAAGACTACAGTTCCCAGCCTCCTGTGCAAACAGGTGGGATCATGTGCCTGAGTTCAGCCAATAAGCAGTAAGTGGAAGTGTCTTGCAGCAATTTCTGGGAACCTTCCTTAAGTCACAGCTTATTTATCTACTCTCTTTGCCCTTTTTTCTTTTTCCTTATCCCTGTCGTGCTGCCCAGCAGATGGGCTTGAACTGTGAGGATAAAATTTACTCAATAATGCCAGAACAGGCACAGTTGTGATTTTTACACTACTTTTGCTTCTGTCTCTTTCTGAGATGCCCGGGAAGTGATGGGACAGGGGATCTGAAGGCGATTCTGGGAGCTTTTGTGCCCACATCTTTCCACCACAATGTGAGGTTCTGAGACCACTCTGCGCTCCAGTTGTGTCTCCATCAGCTCTTAGATGAGAAGCATTGGAATCACCAGCATTTGATGACAACAACTACTGTATCATTAGACGATTTTCTCATTGTGCAAACATAATAGAGTATGCTTACACAAACCTGCGTGGCGTAGGTCACTAACTTGAGGCAGCCTCTGTTGGAACCAAGACATGTGGTAAATACGAGATGTGAGAGGCTACTGCTGCTGTAACACAGCATAATGTTTTACAATAAACTTCAAATATGAGTGTTTACATTCTAAAGTAATGATTAAAAGTATAATATATACTGCTACCAGTGCAATATAGTATGGTACTTGTCAGTAAAAATGTTTAAATAAGTAGTAGGCATATACTCTAATAATGAACAAAATTATAATATAGTGTCATACGGTCCAACAATCATGTCTAGGTTTGAATATGTACGTTTCCATTTCTGGGGCTGGCAGAGCTTTGATTCACCACAAACAATCTGTCCTCAGAGAAACTCAGCTGAGGGCTCACCGCTACTGATGAGTCCCTGCAGAGTACAAGAGAATGCTGGGTTTAGGCACTCAGCCGCAGGATGCAGTCATCAAGACCACCAAAATCTGAGTATGGTAGTGCAGGCTTGTAATCCCAGCACCCTAGAAAGCTGAGACAGGAGGATTAAAAGCTCAAGCGCAACCTGGACAATTTAGCAAGAACTCCTCTCAAAATAAATGAAGTGTGAAGACCCTGAGCTCAATCCCTAGCACTGCAAAGCAAAAACAAAAACAAAAAAAAAGATATTTATAGCAATGCTGAATGAGTGAGGGGGACCACTATAGCATAAAGAAGAGGGCAAGGACCAGAAAAAGACACAAGAGAGTCTGAAAAGATGAAGACCTCAACAAGTGCAGTAGCCCTTGCACTGGCCACACTATGGAGTGAACAACTCTGAGTCTGGCAAGACCTATAAGGCCACCGAGGAGAGGAAGGAGATGACACACCCAGCAATGTAATATCTAAGCAGCCAGTCTGGGTAATAAATTGTCAGCCTCAGCCTGCCGCAGGAGCAGTCAGTGGTGGCAATATTAAACCTATAACTCACGGAGTCAGAGAAAGTGAAATGGAAGAGAAGCCTGGGAAATATAAACAAAATGGCCTTGACTTCGATCATGAAATGGAAGCTTAATATTGACCAACAGACAGGGATCACAGAAAAGCCTGACACCAACAAACATGGAACCAACACTGCTAAGGCCAAAGCAAAGTCCCCGGAAGCGAATGCCACTGGTCATTCCTCATCACTGACTCGCCCCTCTGTCTCCTCTTCTGAAGTCATTACCTTGTCACAGCTTGAGATTTGAGCCCCCCACGCCTCTGATGAGGAGACGGTGCGGACAAAGGCCTAGAGGACTAGCAAACTCTCTATCCTTTGCTTGGCTTCTTCTAAGAACAGGCTGCGCTCGGCATTCTTTCTCATATTTTCTTTCCCAGTTCTTGCTTTCAGATTGCCTTACACGCACACACTGTTTCATCCTCTTTAGCAGTTTCTTTTGCTCTGAGGATCCAGAAGCTTTGCCAAAGACAGCTGGGAAGAAAGCAGCTGCAGAGGTGTTTTTGTTTGCTTGGTTGGTTGGTTAGTTTTGGTTTGTGATGGCGAGACAGATTACAGAGGCTCAACTCTTCTGTTTCACCTCTAATCGCCAGAAGAAGATGTATATTGATTGACAGCTGTAGCTGCTGCCACGATGGACGTCCTGCATGTTCCAGACGTCTACCATGCCCTAAGCAAACTTTAACTTGAACCAAGGAGCAGAACTGAATTTGAACCATGCCACTAAACTCAAATCAGAAGGCTTAAATTTAGACCAATATGGACCAATCAGAAGGCTCAGATTTGGACCAATCAGCAGGCTTGAATTTAAGCCAATCATAGGCTGCTGCTGTTTTATATAAGCAGCTGCTTCTCACACTGCTGTGATTTGTCGAGGAGGCCCCTCTTTGTGTATTGAACGCTCGTGCTTATAGAATATGCTTTGTTCAGATGAAGCCTTCCTCTGATGATCCTGTAAATTTACTTATGATTTTTTTTTTTTTTCACGAGTAGTGGGTCGGTTCCAAAAGTCCTGTAAAATCTACTTGAGAATCCGGTCCAAGTAGTGTGGACTTAAAAAAAAAAAAAAAGCTATAAACTAAACCCAAGAGCTGCCAAGTCTGAAGAGTTTCACAAACTATCAGTGGCAGTTAGCATTGCAAACTGGCGGCGGCAATACCTGATGGGGCTGAGAGGAATTGACCAGGGCAAGTTCTGGCAGCTGCACAGATCAGTAGAAGCAGTTAGAAACCTAGGACCCGGAACTGTAACACCACAGGCTGAGTGAGGACCCGGAACTGTAACACCTGCGACCCAGGAAGCTGCCAGCAGGGCTGCACTTTGATCATTTGTCAATTTGTGACTTCTATCGGAATAGACAGAAGAAATCCTTAACTGTTTGGCAACAAATAGGCAAAAAAAAAAAAAAAAAAAAAAAAAAAAAAAAAAAAAAAAAAAAGAGGTTGTTACTCCAGTAAAATGCTGCAGGCCGTAAAGCCAGAAGTGGCATGGCCACCAGACAGAGCCAGTCGAACCTAGTTTTTAAGTTGCAGTTTTTGCCAACGAGGTGAACTCCCAGTATTGGAAGGTTTATATACCACGTTTTGGTCCTCTGTCCCTAGGTCTCAACCTCTGCCTCACAGAGAATAGAATGAGTTTTCTTAAAATGAGTTAATTTCTGAACTCTCAGTTATTCTTATGAATATAAGATTCTGTGATCCCAGGTCACAGTGGACAGACATCCAGGAACACTTTATTTTCCTATGATTAGCTGTATCACTGTCCCAATAAAGGCCTAGTAACCTCATACATTTATAATTAATATTTGAAAAATTGTATAAACGTATCTATACGTATAACATGAGAATTCCTTTGTAAAACAAAAAAAAATTTTTTTCATTACTGGCTATGGAATCTAGGGACTTTGCACTGTGCTATGTTTCAAGACCTTTTTAATTTTGAGACAAGGTCTTGCTCTGTTTTCCAAGTTGAACTTGAGCTTGAGCTCCTCCTGCCTCCTGCAAAGATCATAGGTGTGCCCTATCACACCCAACTTTTATTTTTTAAGTGAATTTACAGTTGAGCTAGTTAGGCTTCTCTTACCCATATTGAAATTGCATGCAATTTTACTTTACTTATGGTGCCTGGGATTAAACACAGGGCTTTGAACGTGCCAGGAAAGTCCTCTACCACTGAGCTCCAGCCACAGGCTATGAAGATCAACATAAAACATCATTTGAGTGTAAATCGACGTAAATGCCTAGAATTATGTTTAATTAGGGAAAAGAAAATTTACTTTGATCTCAAGTAGAATAGACTACTTTGGGCTTGACATAGCTTAAGACTTTTAAAAATCAGAATACATTCTATTTGTAGAAGAAGAGCCAGACAAATAACAGCCTCCCTACTTTCTTAATGTGGAAAACTACTAAATAAACTTTGGTTTATTTATTGATGATTACATTGCCATTCTCTTTAGTCTTGTATATTAAATTATGCCCAGAATCTAGCTAGTGTAGACCCTGAATAGTGTAATGAAAATCTAATCAGTCTCATACACCTTTATTTAAAAACTAGTATCAGCATACTTCAAAGCTATCCAAGTGGATTGTAACAATAACCAAACAAACCATTCATCTTTAGAATTAAAAATTGTAACTACAAAAGGTATAGTTTAGAAAGTACATAAACTAGGAATACACTTATCATTGTCACCAAGTATTAAGTACTGTACAAGAATTTTTTTTGAGAAAAGGCCTCACTCTGTAGTCCAGGCTGGTCCTGAATTCACAATGTAGCCCAGGCTGGCGTTAAACTCCTGGCAATATTCCTGCCTCAGCCTCCCAAGTGCTGGGTTTACATGCATATGCCACCATACTTAGTTTATGTCGTGCTGGGGAACTGAACCCAGGGCCTTATGCTTGGTAAGTACGCACTTTAACTGCTGAGGTACACTCCATTCTGCGCAGATCTGTATGCACTATGTTTTCATACAGCACAGTACAGCAGGTCTGCTTCACCAGCATGACCACAACAAACACGTGAGGAATACATTGTGTTACAACATCGTAGCAGCTCTGATGTCATGAGGCAACAGGAATGTTCAGCCCCATTATGATCCTATGGGACCACCACTCTGCATGCAGTCTGTACCGAGTGAAGCATCATTAGGCATCACATGACTGCAGCAGGAGTTCTGATTGGCTGGGGTGGGAAGGGGAATGTGCCTAAACTCATTCATTTCAAAGATGGCTGGATCCAGAGGCTGTTTGGGAGCAAAAAGCCAGGTCCTGAGAGAGTGACAGAAGTGACATTGCCCACAAGACCCAGGAAGGTCCAGTCTCTGCCTGAGGACTCCCCGCACAGCCATCCCTTGTGGCACTCGCATTCTGCCAGTCCTAGGACTCTCTGAGGTTCCGTGACCTGGATCCCTAGTCTCTTATGATAGAATCTAGTCTGCTGAGACCTCTGTAAGGAAACCCTGCCACGTGAACCTGCTGAACAGGTGAGCAGTGCCCATGAGTGTATTTTCTTAGGGCAATTCTGGGGACACTGTGAGCCCAGGAAAGGGACAGGTGGGCAGCTCTTCTTATTTAATCTTAGCAGGGGCTGTGCAGCACTAGCCTGAGTTACATGGTCGCGAGGTCTGAGAGAAGCTGCACGGGGCCCTGCCAGGGAGATGCTATTACAAACCCAGGGACGTGTCTGCTGGCTGGAGACCGGAGGAATTCTCCTACCCTCCTGTTCTCCTTGCCCATAAGACAGGGGTCATGCCCTCCACCTCTCAAGGTTATTGTCACATTGAGTGGGATAAGAAACGTAAAACACTCAGGATGTGTAAGTACTTACCACGGTGTCAGGCTGGGATTCTGCATTTGAGCAGTGGCAATAACGGTCCTGTGGTTCTGACGCCCTGCCTCCGCTTCCAGGGTCTGTCACCGCACATGTCCTCCCTTTCCAGAGTCCTTCGCCAGGGTGAGTGGAAGCTGCCCTGCCGGGGGATCAGCAGTTGATGATATGTAGGTATTATGGCGTAGAGTGGACGGGGGAATGGTGAACACTGCCAGGTAGATTTGAGACCCACAAACAACCAACTGAGGCAGAAGATAAAAAGATTCTGGTAGGGTGGCAACATAGCAAGGGTCTGGAGTGAGACCTTAGCCTGACTGGAGGGACAGGGGATGGGGTTCGTGGTAAAACTGGGGTTGGGGGAAAAAAAAGTTAGGGGTGTGGGGTGGGCTCTGAGGCCTGGAGAAACTGGCCTGTTTCATGGCTGAACCAGGACCGTGGAAGCTGGCCCATTGCCCAGCTGAGCTACAGCCTTGAGAAGGCTGAACCCCACATTGCAAGCTGGACCATGAGGGAGACATCCAGGTCAGTGCTGACATCTTAACACTAGCAATAGAAAAGTAGAAAAAGTCACCTCTGACCCCAAGATAGTAATGAACTTGGCATAGCACGTGTTCCAGAATATTCCATAAGATTGCACTACTGCTGTGCTGCAGCACAGACCTCAGCCAAACACACGCACACAAACACACACATCTCTCTTCCTTGTCTTTCTTCTGAAATTTTTGTCCCCAACAGAAATCAAGTCAGTGCTCAACTACCTTGTTGCCTCTGTTTTTAGGGAACTGATCCAGGTATCAACCTCAGGAAGGCACTGTAAGGATTGCTAAGGAGGGAACTGAGAAATTCACATGTGCTAAACACATGCTCTACCACTGAGCTGTCCCCCCAGCTAAATAGTGTAATAGAGATAACCAGACTGGTCCGGCACCTTGCATCAAGTGAGCACCCAATGATGTTATTATAGATTGTGACTATCCACAAAACTAGAGCCTCAGGAAACCGTCAGTGTAAGGGTAAGAGGTGGAAATCCAGTGGGTTGGTCAGCAGATGGAGATTCATATGCTGTAGAAATGGAGTGAGCAGGGAGGGGTGGCGAATTTCTTTGAAAATCTCTGATCCTCTCTGCTTTGATTCTTCAACAATTTGCCTTTCAAGCATTACATACTCTTCCTTGACCAGCAGAGGGCATCAAATACATGCCAATCAGCCTTTTTCCTTTCATGATCTGAACCAGGTTTTCTGAACGCAGCCTAGGTTGGCAGGAAAGATTGGCATACACAATAGGAATGCTTGGAACCGGGAGAAACACTGAGTTAAACTGACCAGAGAAGTTTCCCCTTGGTGACGGGAGCGATGACACACAGGTACCAGAAAGAGTTTTCCTAGGGAAGTCATTATGCAAGTCTGCATGGTCAGGGTGTGGACAAGGCAGTGACAGCAAGGTGAGGGGCGGGGGGCCCGCAGGACTTTGATTCTAGCCAGGCGATCCAGAAGAACAGCGGCGGGCCCGTGGACACAGCTGAAAGGGAGAGTAAGACATGGTTTCAGTGGATGACTGACTGAGGGTGTTTTCTTCAACTGGCTAGACTGCCCTGTTGTGACGTGGCCTGCTGTGATCTCACCTCACACAGTACACTTCCAGCAAGCAACAGTTTTGCACACTTCCTGCTCTGCACGGGTTCCAGAAACCAGTGCAATTCTCAAAGGTGTTAATAGCATAAGGAGTGAATGGTTTTTTTAAATATATATATATATTTGGAATAGAGAGGCCAAGAAACGCCTCACCTTTGAACTGGGGTATGTATCAGTCGGGGTCAGAATTCATTATGGCTAGGAAGAAATTACCCTAGAAAGGAAGGGGAGTAACAAAAGAAGAAATGAATTTGAAAGAGGGGAGTCCCCCTAAGCCTGGGACTCAGCCCTCATTAAATAAGGCCTCCCAATGATTACAAAGATCTCTGGGTTGTTCCTAGCTAGAACTGGTCCACCGTCAAGAGCCCCGGTTAGTGAGTAGAGAAGCACAGGCTGGGGCTGGTGGGTGGTAATTCTTCCCCAGGAAGTTGCTTGTGGCTGAAGCCATGCAAGGGAGGGAGAGGTAGCTCGTTTTCAAATGCTGAAAATATCCAGCAGAGAATAGTAAGACATACAAAGAGATGGAGAATTATGTCATATTTAAAGAAACAAAATTAAATAAAACCCTGGAAAAATCAAGATGTATTAATTACCAAAGAATTCAAAATATCCAGCATAAGGATGGTCAATAAATTAAAGACATTTTTGAAAAATTAAGCATCATTTCTGAGGTGTACTAGAATATGCTTACAGTAAACAATCGCACCAGATTCCGTGTAGGCAGATATGGATTATGGAGATTTTAACCTTTGTTTTTCCTTACATGTCATATTTTCCCCTAACAAATAACATCTGTCAGAAAGTCGAGAGATGAGAGAATAAACTACACAAAAGCAGAAAAAAGTGCACGAGGAAAATAAAAATACCAATAGAGACAGGAGCAAGGAAGAACCAAACAGAAGTTCTAGAGCTGAAGAATACAATAACCGAATTGAAAATTTTATCAGAGGAAATCAATCACAGATCTGAGCAGGTGGAAGAAAGAATCAATTAACTAAAAAACAAATCTTTGATACTGCTACAGCAGAGGAATGAAAACTTTTTAAAAAAATGAATAGTAAGAACATAAGAGACTTACAGGATGTTATCAAATGGAAGAAAAAAATACATATTGAGATAGGAGTTGCTAAAGTGCCCAGGCCTGGCTTGACTTCTGATCTTGTGATCCTCCTGTCTCCCACCTCTTAGAGTGAAGACATGTAGCACTCTGTCTAGCTAGAAGAACATATTATATAAAAGTGTCAGAAGAAGAAGTCAGAAAGGAACAGAGAAAATATTTGAAGACATCATGGCTGAAACTTCCTAAATTGAAAGGAAGAAATCAATGTATAAATTCAAGAAGCTGGAAGAATTCCAACTTATATAAAGAAACAATGCCAAGTCATATCATAATTAAATTGTCAAGTCATAGGCAAAAAAAGGAAATCTTAAGAGTAGGGAGGAAAAAGTGACTTGTCATCTACAAGAAAACTTTTATTAGGTTGCTGGTAGATTTTTTCAGCAAGAAATCTGTAGACTAGAAGAAACTAGGATAATATACTCCCAAGTATTGAAAGAAAAAAATGTGCCAATCAAGAATACAATATTCAGAAAAATTGCCCTTCAAAAAAATAAAATTAAGACCTTACTAGGTAAATAAAATTTAGGAAGTTTATTGCCACTAGTCTTGCCTTGCCAGAGATGCTGAAGGAAGTCCTTGGAGATGAGGTAAACAGATGAAAAATGCAACACAAAACCATATGAAAATATACAGCTCCCTGGTAAGATTAAACATATAGATAAATACAAACCCATGATAAAATAAATGTATAAATCAATTTTACATTTGGCATAGAATTTTAAAAGCAAAAGAATAAATGACTAATTATAAATCTTTGTTAATGGATACACAATATAAAACTAGTTTGCTTCAATCAATACTGCTGGAAAGATTGAAAATCCACGTGCAGAAGAATAAAATGAGATCATCAGTTCTCACAAGTCACAAGAGTCAATACAAAAAGGATTAAAGACTCAACGGCAAGGTTTGAGATTACGAAACCACTAGAAGAAAACATAAAGGAAAAGCTCCAAGCTATTGGAACAAGAGAGGATTCTTCTGGCTGGGATCCCAGAGACACAATACACTATTGCGAAAGCAGACAGATGGATTGCATCAAACTGAAAATCTTCTGCACAACAGAGAAAGAAATCAATGGAGCTTGTTGACAACCTGTAGAAGATAAAATCTATAGAACGAGAGACAGTATTATAAACTATGCATCTAGGAAGGGGTTAATACCCAAATATATAAGGAACTTCAAAGACTTGATAGCAAAACAAAACAAAACATATTTCTTTAAAAAAATACAAATAACCGACAGGTGTATGAAAAAATGCTCAACATCACTAATCATGGGTACTAAGTTATAGGACGCAGGTGCTCTGCCACATAATGTAACATGATCTAGACAGTTATAGTAAACCATGTATTTCAAAAAGCTGGCAGGATTCTTCTCACTACAAGTAAATGATGAATATTTGAAGAGACACCTACTTTTAATATGATTTAAACATTATACATGTATCGAAACATCACACAACACACCTGAAATACATAATTTTTGTTTTTTACGAATCAGTTTAAAATTAAAATAAATGCATAAAAGGGGGAATTTGAGTCAATAATGTGAAGGTGAGGGAGATGCTAAGGTTTTACACCTACTCTTTTATTATTTTGAAATAAATTGTTTTGACATTAGCTTTTTTTTTTTTTCTGAGAATGTGACTATGTTATTCCCACAACTAGAATTGCTCACATTTGATCATTGAGAAAAAAAGAATGGCTTTATTTGCCATTTAGGGCCAAACTTCTGAGGGGAGTTCTAGACCAGGGGTTCCCAATCCCCAGGCTGGAGGGGGGCTGCAAGCCCTGCCTCCTGTCAGCTGGCTCCTAGCAGGTTCCCAGAATGGACAGGAGGTGGAGCTTTGCTCCGGGCTCCCCTCCAGCTACTGTTGTCCATTTCAAAGCTGTCCTCCAATACCCTACTGCGTAAAAAGTACTGGGACCCTCCAGCACTCCGCACCCTTGCGAGAGAGATCTTCAACGGAACCAATCATGGGTGCCAAAAAGACTGAGACCCCCTGCTCTAGACAAGTCTAGCTAGAGAAAGTGTTTTACTGTTTTTTTATTCCTTTACCCTAGGGAGGAAGCAGTATATTCATGCAGAAATCTAGTTGCAATGCCTTTAACATTAATACAAAGGTATAGATTTCTCCCTAGTTTACCTATGGAAATACACGTATGTCAAATAACAGGCAAATAAGGAAGCAAGTGAACAAGCAGTTTTCCAAATCAAGGGAATTTAATCAAGAAACCACTACGTGCTACACACGCACACACACACACACACACACACATGAAATTTCTTTAACATCAACTTCTTCTTTAAGCACTATGTAAGACTGAGGCGAAATGATTGCCAATTTGAGCCAAGCCTGGGCAACTGGTTCTTAGTGACACCCTATCTAAAAATGAAAAAATAATAGTTATAATTTAAAAAGCCTGAGAATGCAAATTAGTGAACAGGATGTGGATTCATTTTCTAGTGCCACAAAACAAATGTTTGGTCTTACATAGTTTCAATTTTAACCACAAAGAAAATATCTGTAGAATATTAACCAAGAAAAATAAGGGACTCAATATGTGTTCCTATGAAAAAAATTAGTGAGTCACAAAAGAAGGCCAGAGAAGAGAGGAATCAGAAAAGAGCTACAAAGCACACAAAAAATATTAAAATGGCATTATAGGTTCTTTCTTATCTACAATTTCTTTAAATGTAAATGCTACTACAAACAATTATATTGTTATTGTCAGTAACTGAATCTGGCACTTTCCTAGGTATGATACCAAAAGCACAAAGAACAAAATAGAAAATAGACAAATGGGATTACATAAAAAGTAAAATATTCTGTACATCAAAGGAAACAGTTAACAAAAAGAAATGACATCATATGGAATGGGAGAAAATAATTGCAAATTATGTATCTGATCAGGGGTCAATACCTAGAAGATATAAGGAAATTCTGCAACTCAGAAATCAAAAGCCAATAATCCAGTAAGAAACTGACAATGAACTTGAATAGACAAGTCTCTGGAGATATACGAGTGGCCAATAAGTAAATGAGAAAGTGCTTAACACGATTGTTAGAGAAACGCAAATCAAGACCACCATGAAATACCACCTCACATATGGTCTCAAGATGGTCACCGCCAAAAGATCAAAAACTAGTAATGAGATGAAGTTGAACCCTTCTGCAGTGTTCATGGGAATGTAAATGGTGCAGCAATTTGAAAAACAGTATGGAGATTTCTAAAAAAAAAAAAATAAAAATAGAATGACCATATAACCCAGCAACCCCACTTCTGGATGTATGTCTGAAAGGACTTAAAGCAGATCTCAAAAAGAAGTATTTGCACACTCATGTTCAAATTGCAAATAATACAAAATAGTCATTATTCACAATAGCCAACAGGAGGAAGGGACAAACGAATGGATAAAGAAAATGTAGACATGAACCTAATGGAACTATAAGCATCCTTGAAAGGAAAGAAATCTTCTCAAGCACTACAGCATGAATCAGCTTCAAGGACATTACCAAGTAAGCTAGTCACCGAGGAACAAATCTGGTGTGATTTCAATAATACAAAGTAAATGAATTTGTCAGAATCATGGGACATAAAGTTAAAAAGCAGTTTCCAAGAGATGGAAAGTAATGGGAAGGGGATTAGCGTTTAGTGGGGATAGAGATTCAGGATTGCAAGAAGAGGTTCTACCCAGTGAACTGTTTTCCAGTGGTGAAAGGATTGAACCCTGTTGTCACAGCCATGTGGATGGAATGGGAGGCCATCTTGTTACGTGGAATCAGCCAGATCTAGAAAGACAAATACCCCAGATCCTCGCTCACTTGTGGAAACTAAAAACTTGACCTTGTAGAGGAACAGAATGAAACTAGGGTCACTAGAGACTAAAAAGGGTGGGAGTAGGAGGGATGGGGGGAAGCCAGAGAACACTAAAACCCAGCCAGAGAGCAGGAATTAGTGGTGGCTTTCCAGAGCGCAGTAGAGTCACTGCTGGTTATGACAATCCATATTTGAAAATAATGAATAAAGGAGAGTATGAAAGTGCTTATTATCTTAAGCTAATCATTATACATAATCTGCAAGGTATCAAATGGTCACACTGCATCTTATGAAGTATACTACCAGTAGGTCTCAGTAAAAAATGAAAAAAACATGAAGTACTAAGAAAAAGAAATGTCTCACGCTCGGTGGCTCAACAGTGCGAATTACTTAACTGTGCACTTAAAAACCATGTTATGGGGCCTTTTAAAAAAACTATAATAAAAATAAAAAGACTCAGTGAGGAAAGCAAATAAGCATATTGACAGTCTGGTAGAGAATACCACACATATATCTGACAGTGAACTTCTATCCAGAATAAAGAAAAACTCCTCTATATAACTCAACAATATTATCAAACAACAGAGATGCCAGACTTGAACAGACACTTCACAAACAATGACATACGAAGAGAGGATAAACACATGAAATTGTGTCAACACCCTTAGTCAGCTAGGGGAAAAAAAAGAATGAAAACCACAATGACCAGCCATACGCCCCCACCAGAGTGCCTACACTGAGAAGGACTGGTGTCACCACACCTGGCAAATATCTGATGGGACTGAGCACTCGCTGGTGCTTTCAGCGTGTGATAACACACACACTTGTTTTGCAAGGTCTGGCAGTTTCCAGGAATGTTAGATATTCAGCCAACCAAAGTTTTGGTAATTTTACACCTATGTGCTTATAAAAGAAAATGAACTGTGTCTAAGAGGAGATGTCTACATATGAGTATTTATAAAGGCTTTAGATTTCTAACAAGTCACAAACCAGAAACAGCACCTGTCCCTGAAGGGGACAACGGATAAACTAACTGTGGCATATGTGTAAGGTGAAACACCTCTTGCAATTAAAAGAAGCCGCCTACTGATACCTGCAACACAACACATGAGTCTCAGAAGCATCCTTCTGGCTGAAATAAACCAGGTGCAGGCGGGAAAACACTGTGATTCTGTCTACATTCCATCCTAAAGCAGACAAAATTTAATCTATGGTGATAGAAAAAAATTTCTGTGGTTTTGGTGTGGAGGTTACAGACTAACTGAGAAGGGTATAAGGCAAATTTTTAGAGTAATATTTTTTCTATAATTTGGTAGAGATGTGGACCATATGTGTGTGGATACATTAACCAAAATTCATGCACCGTGACACTTCAAATGAATATGCTAGGGCAGGAGGGTGAGGCTCTTGCACAAGAGCTTGTAGATCTCTTGCATAGCCTACATGAGGCCCTAGGGTCATTTCCCAGAGCTACAAAATCATCGTGTGTAAGTTTGCTTCAATCACAAGGAACAATGAGATAGGGCAAAATTGAACTTGGCACATTAGACATGAATGAAAGGAACCAAAGGGGCTTCGGACATTGGGATTATCACAAACACGCTTGGAAATCAGTGTGCTTACTGTGCTCCAGGAGAGAGAAGATAAAGTGGAAAAGTTCTCAGAAAACTGCCTAAAGAAATACATCCGGTCTGAAAAAAGAGGCAAATATAAATTTCGATGTTGAAAAAAGAAGACAGTAACTGGATTTAAATACTTTTAAAGCTTCCAAAGATAGTTGAAAGATATGACTCAAGAATAGCTCAGTGGTAGAATGCTTTCCTGGCATGCACGAGGCCCTGGATTGGAACACCAGAACTGCAGGAAAGAAAAGAGCAAATGAAAAGAAAGTCACTGTTACATGTACTGGGAATACATGTAAATACCTATGGGTAAAACAGTGTAAGAGGAAGGAGAAAGAAAATCTTGAAATCATTCCAAAGGGCAAGAAATAGACTGAGAACTAGTGTCTCGGCTGCCTCATGGAAGGTAGAAGAACAATGGAATTATGTACTTAATGTTCTAAAACCAAACCACTGCTAATGTAGAATTCTACTCTCAGAGAGATTTGCTTCCAGAATGAATGCAAAATATAGATATCTTCAGATAAAAAGAATATATTTTTTCTTTAACCATCATGCTTATATTAAAGATAATCCTAAGGGATATTCTTCAAGCAAAAGAGAAATAATCCCAGATGGAAAACTAGAGATAGATAAAGATTCCAAGCAATAAAGAGTCTAAATGCACAGGTAAGTCTAAATTAAAATTGCATATATGAAAGTAATTTTTAGAATATAAAATACAGAATTTGTAGGATATAAAAATTAGAACTTGCAAGTTGAAAGAGGGTTAAATGGGGGTGAAATTATTATCCATATATTACTAAGAAATACCACTTTATTATGAATACTGTAATTTTTAAGAACTGTAGAAGAGTATATAGCTTCTTAAATAATGTCAAGACAAAAAATGAAATAGTAAGAATGCTTGGCTCAAAAGAAGACAAAAGAGAACAAAAGAAACACAAAACACCTGGAACAGAAAAAAAAAAACACATTGTAGATAGTAAATCTAACTCCAAATACATCTATAATTACTTTAAATACAATGAGACATAGGTTCCAATGAAAGACAGAGATTGTCAGTCTAGAATTTTTTTTTTTTTTTTGAGACAGGGTCTCACTATGCAGCCCAGCTAGCCTCGAATTTGTTATCCTTTTGCCTCAGCCTCGCAAGCGCTGGGACTACAGACTTGCGCTGCCATGATCGGCCAGTCTGGACTTTAAACCAACTATTTTGTGTGTATAAGGGAGCACCTTAAATATAATAATTCTTAATATTTAGATTTAAAGTGTTCCCTGAAAGTTTCATATATTCAGAAGTGGGGCTTACAGAAGGCAAGAGAATCAAGGGGCATGATGCTCATTGGTGGTTCAGTTCACTGAGGAGCTTAAAGTTGAATGTGCTGTTGAGAAGTGTGGCCTAGCAGGAGGAAGAGGCGGGCCACTGGGGACATGACAGGGAAGGGTATATTCTCTCTCTCTCTCTTTCTCTCTCTCTCTCTCTCTCGCTTTCTGACTGCCTTGGAGCTAACCAACTCTATGGTATATAACTTCACACTCCTCTGAAACTATGAACCTAAATAAACGTCTCATTTAAGTTGTAGGGTATCAGGCATTTTGGCCCAGGAATAGGAAAGTACCTAATATAAAGATATAGTAAGGCTGAAAGAAAAAAAAAATGACACAGGCCTGTAATCACAGCACTCTGGGAGGCTGAGGCAGAAGGATCACAAGTTTGAGTCCAGCTGGGTCAACTTAGTGACTTAATAAGACTTTGTCTCAAAATAAAAATTTTAAAAGATGGTAGGGAGATTAAATACCTAACACTAGAAGTGAGAATTGTAAGCAAGTACAATGTATACTGTGCCCTCTGGTCCAGCTCAGAGCCTGTGACTACATACCCCAAGATGATCAGTCAGCAGGCAGGGAGCCTGTGACTACATACCCCAAGATGATCAGTCAGCAGGCAGGGAGTGGGAAGAAGTCCCAGAAACAGAAGCCAGTGCCCAGCCTGAGTGGAAGTGGGAAGCGTGGGCCAGATGCACTCCCAAGAGGCCTTCCTCAGAGCAGTCCTCCCTGCTGGTTCTGTAGAAGCCAGGCAGAATCCACCCCAGAAGGGCAGCGTGCCCTAGTCCAAGGCCCCACGCTCCAATTCCTGGCCTTTGCAAGGTTTAAAACCTTGAGTGACTAGGAGTCTCATCCAACAAGTTAGGGAGTAGATAAGAGGCTATGTGGGCACCAAAAATCTCCCTTCCAGTGAAAAGAGGCTGAGGTTTAACCCAGAGCCTGGCAGCTCTCAGGGACTTGCATTCGGAAAAGCGACTGAAAAATACTGCTCAACCCTGCAGGCTGTAGGCTCCACAGGGACAGGGGCTGTGAATTCAGCTCTGTGGCCCTGCTGTAGTTTGAATCTGATTCGTGTGTTAAAGGCTTAGGCCCTAACTTAGTGCAATTGGGAAGTGGCAGAAACCTTTAAGAGATGGGGCCTAGTGGGAAGTCTTGGGTTATCAGGGTACACCTTCAAAGGGGATTATAAGATGCTGGTCTTTTCCTCTTTTGCTTTCAGTCATAAGGTGAAGTCATGTGCTCTGCTGTGACGTACTGCCTTGCCACAGGCCCAGTAGCAACAGGGCCAATTAACGCGGACTAAACCCTCCAAAACTAGGAGCCAGAGTATATCTTTATTCTTTTAAGGTTGATTGTCTCAAGTGTTTTGTTACAGTAATGAAAAGTTCCCAAGGCCTGGTGAGCATCTGTTACCCTGAAGGCATATAACAAATAGGCACATTAATTTTAAGACTTTTTGTTGATAACATTTAACAAGAGATTTACCTGCACACATATAATGCAATGCAGCCAACTATGAGTACAATATTGTGCAGTAGATTTCTAGAGCTCATCCATCTGGAATGTCTGAAACATTTGCCATTGATAAGTATAAAATATTTTTAAAGAATAAAGCAATATATTTCATTGTTGATGGGCAGAATAAAATTTGTTGAAATCAGGCTCCCTCACAGCCACCTGATCTGATTAATCCAAGTTTCTTCTTCTGTTTCTGTCTTTGGTGTGAGACTCTGCTCACACATCTTGTGGTCAGGCTTCTCTTCCACATGAAAGCCACTAGCAGCTCAGGGGACTTGGGTGGCTCTGTACCCGAGGGCCCCACCTTGAGCTGATGGAAGAAGAACATGGCCATTGTGCTAGTGCCCCTCACTCAGACTGCTAAGATGCCAGTGTGATTCCGTCTGTGGTCCTCAGTGAAACCTCGCATGCAACAGTTGTACTATTACAGTGGCGCACCTGCTCCGTAAGCGAGATAAGTTCTGTACTCTCCAAAATAGCCATTTGCTAGTCTTAGAGTAAGCTTGTGTGTAGCCTGTAACTTTAGAGCACTCTCTGTATATCCCCAGAATTGCTAACAGCCTTATCTGTCTGCAACCTTGCTAGCTAGTTAGAACAGGTTCCTTGAATTGTGTAAGACCCCTCTCCTACCTTCAGGTCAGATATCTAACCACCTGATAAACGTCTGATATGCACAGAAATAGATGCAAAAAGTCAACTCATGAGTGGTTACTTTAAATGGAGAAATTCAGGTACTTACTTTACAGTGATATAAGAACCCACCTAGAACTAATGTTCAGTTAGACAGTTAGTTATGATTGGCTACTATGTAATGATGATTAGTTGCTATGTAATAATGTCACTTTCCTCTGTGGGACCCTTTATCAACCCCCCACTGAACTGGCATACTGCTATTCTCTGCACTCTCACTTAGCGATCAGGTGCACAACATAGGACCATAAACAGAGAGAGGAAGAGCCACAGAGAAAGGGGCCAGGGACCAAACACTAGTCCCCCAGTGACTTAATTTCTCCAACTGGTCACTATTCTGAATGGTGCATTCAGCTGTGAACTCATTGGTGGGTTAGTCTACTGATGAGGTTAGCTCCCTCATGAATCCAATTCCACCGCTAGTTCCCACCCTGAACAGGCCTGCATCATGATCAAGTCCTCAATGTACACATCTCTGGTGGGTTGGAAGGAGGCACTTCATATTTAAAACATAACAGAAACCAAGGTCAAAGACCAAGTTCTAGAACAAAAGATACACCTGTGACCCCCCTATCTCTCAAGAAATTCCAGAGTGTTTGGAAGATCTGTGTCAGGAACTAAGGGCAGAGACTAGGCACATGTTTCTTATTATATCACAAGATTACAGTGGGCCAGATCGTGCAGCGTTGGAGGTCATATTCACTCATTACATAGATATGAATTAAGAATCTGTTATGTGCTGAGAAATAGACCTTTAGAAACAGGGAGAAGGAGAAATATGGCAAGGTCTTTTTTCTCACACACCTTACATCCTAGTCATAGGAAACAGTCGATACATGTGAGTGAGAGAATGAATGGGTCTCGTGAAAATACTTAGGACCACATGTTATAAGTTCAGTGGAAATCTATTAAGGAGATTTAACAGGAAACTTCCTGGCTGTGATTTAAGTTTCTTAAAGAACACTGAAGCTGCTATGTGAAGACTGGCTTTCAGGGGGCACAGAAGAAGGAGGAGGGTGGGTGGGAAGCTTTTGGGTGGACAGGGAAAAAAGCTGGTGCTAGTTGGAAGTGGAACAGGAGGGAGGACATCTAGTCACAACTTGCCTTTGTGGATGAGGTAAACAAAAGGATGTTTTTATGGGGTTACTGGGGAGTTTGGGGGCCAAGGATGTTTTTTGGGTGGCTGAGGAGCTTGGAGGCTGGTGGTACCATTTACTGCAAAAGAACTTGGGGAAGATGTGGGAAGGATTAGTTAAGGGACATTAATCGGTGGATTACCACTTTTTCAGTCCTGAGGGACATATTAGAGGTTACAAGAAAAAATATCCCAGCCCAAACTGGCTATGGCCAGTCCAGCCATAGCAATGAGGTGCCCATGTGAAGCAAGCAGAGAACAGGGTGGTGGTAGCCACCATGCCTACAGTAGCAGTGAGATCTGGCTGGTACCTTGTGCTTATCAAGGAATCGTGGTGCTGCCACACCTTAGTTTTAGACTTTTTCTTCCAAAACTGTGGGTACATTTCTGCTGTTTTAAACCACTCAGCTTGCGGTCATGGGTTATAGCCTCTCCAGAAAACTAGGACTAGACAAATATCCATGAATCCTCATAAGAAAGCTAGGCATTTAGAACGCATGTAAATTCATAGTTGTGTTTATTACTGTGTTTTTTTCAATCAGTGAATATAAAACATTGCTATCATATGGTCAGTGAAAAATCCCTATTGAGTCGGGCTAAGTGGCTTACACTCATAACCCCAGTGTGTTGGGATGCTGCGGCAGTAGGATTATAAGCTTGAGCCCAGACTGGCCCACGCAGCAATTTAGCAAGAACTTGTCTCAAAAACAAAAAGGGTTTGGGACGTAACACAGTGCAAAGGCCATGGGTTCAATATCCAGTACTGCCAAAAAAATTACTCTCGTAAAAAAATAAGTCACCTGTGCAACCATGTTGTCATAGACATGAGGGAACTGAGTTCCAGAGAGCAGTGGAGAGGTAGGACAACCAAACTGGATGACTCATTTCTCTTTTCCAAAGCCCCATTAGGTTTGGGGATGATCACAGTCCAAGAGACTGGTTGTGGCTCTTGCCAACTCATACAAAGGAGATCAGAGTCGTGCTTCGCCTGCAGGGGATTTACAAACACTTCCCACCTCTCTGCCTCCTGGTTTGGCAACACTGACAGCCCAGTTTGTACCCTATGGTGGTTCTAGAAAAGCAAGAATTGCTAAAGGTCATTGTGTCAGATTTGCTTAATCCCAGCTACTTGACATCCACTTCTCTATGTGCCACTCCCTGCTCTCTCCCCTCCCTCTGTCCCTCAGTTTCAACACTCCTGGCTTGGTGTGGGACAGAGCAGCCCTATAAGAGCAGAGAAGGGCCCTGGAAAGCCGGTTAGCCCAGGGCTGAGTTAGTTCTGCTGCCAAGCCAGCATCATGGTGCCATCTGTGGCCTGGGCAGGTAAGTGGGTATGGACTGGGAAAGTGGGTTAGGTCATGGGAGCCTCAGGGAAGCAGGCTTGTGCACAGCCCAGGGCTCCCTGCTACACTCTGCAAGGAAGCCAGGGCTCAGGGAGAGCTGGAAGGACATTCCACCATCCCCTTGGCTCTCGGTGTGCAGCTCCTTGGTTTTCTTTCCTGGGAGCTCTCTCTTCCAGCCCCAGAATCTTTGTGTTTGTAAGTCAAGGCCTTCCTCAATGGGCCGTAATGACTTTTCCCCTTCTGTCCTGGAAACGCAGAGTCACTGATCCCCTCCACTAGGTGTCTCTGTCTCTCCTGTGTTCTTAGGTGCCTACTTTTGGCCTGACCACAGCAGCTTCCATTACCGAGGGCTTCTTCCCCATCCTTGCAAAATTTCCTGTGGGTTTTATTAAATTAATGGGAAAGTCTGAGGTCACTAAGAAGGTGGAGGAAACTTCTTGAAGGAAGCAACCAGCCCAAAGATGCAGCAGTCCCCCAGGAGATGGGGTTTCCCGCCCCTCCTCTCCTCTCTGTTTGTGGGCTCTTTTCAGCTCTGGGGACTAATTTTCACTTGCTCACCAGAGAAACTTTCTCTCTAAGTTCTCCTCGTGTCGGCTATTTCCCACAATTCTAAATCTCCGCTGCCCTCCATGGAGGCGCCATGTTCTGTCAGTTTCTGGGACCAGTTCTCCTGCTGTCTGGCCCAACTGAAGGGATAGACAAAGTCCCCTCTGGGCTCTTTCTGAAAGGGTAAATTTAATTGTGCAAAACCAGTTCTCCCTGGCTACCTCGCCCCCTGTGTTTCCCCCGTGAGTGGGGCCTGGGGCTGTGAGAAGGAGGAGGTAACCTCTGCATTCTGTCTTATGTGCTTCAGGTGTGATGTCTCTGCTGATGGTCCAGTGGGGTGAGTAGTATCTTCCTTGAGGCCAGCTACGAATCCCCTGAGCTCTTTCCTGGCTCTGTTACTCTTTTCCATCTGAGCCCTATGTACACTACACTACACACACGCACACGTGCACACACACACACACAAACACACAAACAGAGAGAGAGAGAGAGAGAGAGAGAGAGAGAGAAGAGAGGCATGCACACACACACACTCAAACAGTGAGGCACAGTCAGATTTCAGGGGACCCCTTTTCCAAAGCTCAGCCCCTGCAATTGTCCTTGTCCCCCTGATCTTCTCACAGAGAGGCTCTTACCTGCTTATCAACCAGGTGAGCTCCTGCCCGTCTGCGGGGCCAGTCAGTGGTTCACCGCCACCTCCCTGGGGCCTTTGCTGCGACGTTGCTTCCTACCCTGTGCACTCACCGCACCAGAACACACTTTTCAGTATGTTACAGTGTCTGTAGTTATTGGCTTCTGGTCTCCCTTGACAACTCTGGGCCCCTGGAGACAAGGAACCCGGGTCTCCCGCAGCTCTGTGTTCCCTGTCTCTTAGCTCAGCAAGGATGGCCCACTGGCCCCTGTACTTGTTGGAGGGATGTGGAGCTTGGGAGAAGTAGAAGAGGGCTCAATCTGTGTCAAACGGAAAAGTCGTCTCAGGGCTTTTTCAGCAGCTTGGACTGCCGCGTCTTCTTACCTAACTACCCGCTACCGAGCATTTATGGCCCTGGAATGCTGGCCCCCTCAGACCCTCATTCTGAAGTGGCCGCCCTTCACGCTGGGCTGTAGCACTGGACATACACGTTGCCCCTGGTGGATGCACATGAAGGAACAGGCAGAGGCCACAGAAATAGTAACCATGGGGAGATAGAGAGATTGGAGATGTTTAAAAAGTCACTTCAATACAGCAATCATCAGACATTTTGGGGACTAGAGGTTCATGTATGTAAACGCCCTCACTCAGAGGTCCTCTGCAAGTCCACAAATATTCACAATCAGCTGCGTAGTCATCCTGTGGTGTCCCCACATCACAGGGGAAAAGTCCAAGTAATGGGGCTCGTCAAGCTGCAGAGGGGTTCCAAACCAACACTGGCATCCCAGTGTCCCTGTGCTTTCCCGCCATAATGTGTTTTCTTTCTTTTTGGGGGGAGGGTGGGCTTTATTTATTTATTTTTTTTTGAGATAGAATCTTGCTAATAAGTTGCCCTGGCTCTGCCGGAACTTGAGATCTTCCTGCCCCAGCCTCCTGTAGTGCTGGGACCATGGGCCTGTCTACTCACATTGTGTTGCCTCCATTGCACAGAATCTGCATATGACACTTGCTATGTAGTGGTAAGACCGCTCAGAACAAGGGCCTGGGGCTCCCTCCTGGATGGCCCGTCTCTGGCTAGTCCCCCTTCCTCCTTTTGCTTCTGGGAGCTCGGGAGTTCATCATCCTTCCTTCTACAACCTCACTCTGCCAACAGCTCCGCTGCTGGGTGACTTCTGTCACAATCAGGGGCCAATTCCAGCTCTCTCCTCCTTGGGGTCGTCCTCTCAGGCAGGCAGGGGCCTTAGTGCTTTCTCTATGCCTGCTTTGCCCCTCGCCCAGCCCCTCCTCCGTTCTTCCACCAGCGACATGGAGGTTAGAGGCCAGCCACAGACAAACTCCAGTCCAGATTCATCATTCCACCAAGTCCCTGGCATAGGACTGCCAGGGCATACCTCTCCAGGAAAGGAAGAGACCTCAGAGACCTCACAGCCATTTCAGATGGGGCTGAGACCCAAAACCAGATAGACACAAAGTCCACTTTGGCAGATGAAGGGATGCATTCTGCTTTCTGACATCCTGGGCCACCCAGCACAGAGCTGGCCTCTGGTGGCTGTCACCACTGGGCCGTACCAGGACCTGAGCCTCTCCTGCAAGGGCTTTCCTAAGGGACACCAGCGATAAGCTCCTTTTCCAACACCAAATAAGTATTAGAGCCTAGGCAGTGATACTAGAAACACAGCTTCTCTACAAATGGCTAAGAAGTTAATGCAGGTAAGGGGAAGTAAGTGCTCTGATGCAAGATGGAAGAAACACAAACTCGGTCCTGTCACAGGGTGTCCTGTCTGCAGTGCCGTGATTTGCATTTTAATTAGCATTCTGAAGTATTCCCAGCAGGGTCTGAAATGTCTGCCTCCCTTCCCCTGGCAGACAGGCAAACGTGACATGTTTAATTCCCTCTAGGCTTACATGGGGCTGTCTTGCCAGCCTTTTGTGACATTTCAGGAAGAGCACTGGGGACAAGGAAGGCTGTCCGCCAGACTCCAGCCCGGGGTCCTTGGACTCTGAGCCTTCCAATGTTCAGGGATGTGAGGGGTTAGGACACTTGCATCTAAATCCTCATGCCACCCTTTCAGCAGTCCTGGTGACTGGGACAGGCCCCAGCCTACGAGCCTTAGCTTCCCCGTGGTGACATGGCAAGGGTGACAGGGGACCCCACAACCAGTCCCTGAACATGCTGTCCCAGCTGACAGATGCTGCCAAGACAAAGCAGGTGTCACTTCTGAGTGTCGGGCCTGTCGCTTACTCTAGGGGTGTCAGACACATGCCCAGGGCACTGGCGGCCAGGGAGGAGGGCATGGGTCCCAAGTCCATTCTGACAGCCTTTTCTTTGCCCCGAATGGCCAGGCTCTGCTGCAAAACTGGTCTGCTACTTTACCAACTGGGCCCAGTACCGAGAGGGGGCAGCTGGCTTCCTGCCGGGAGCTGTGGACCCCAGCCTGTGCACCCATCTCGTCTATGCCTTCGCTGGCATGAGCGACCACCAGCTCAGCTCTGTTGAGTGGAATGATGAGAGTCTCTACGAGCAGTTCAATGGCCTGAAGAAGAAGTAAGCCCAGGGAAGGAGGAGCCCTGGGGGTCAGGAAGACAGATGCCTCTTCCTAGAGCCACTGTGCCCCTGCCACAGGCCTGCTGTGTGGCTTTGGGCAAGTCGATCAACTTGGGGACTCCTAGAAAACACTTCCAATTTAGGTCCAGATAAGAACAGGATTGTAACAGGGTCTCCCTCTCCCAGGACAGCCTTCTCTTTCAGAGTTGCCCTCCAATCTATCCAACCTTTGGCCCAAACGTCAAGGGCATCTTTACAGAACCTCTCTGAGGACCCCAGTTGATTGCTCTCTGAATTTTGTGGGAGTAGATGCACACCCCGGACCACAGGAGCTTCTACAGGCCGTGCCCACGCCCCTTCCTCGCCTTAGTGCTGAGCAGGGCTCTGCACAGGGGCTTATATATCTGCATCTCCATGCCCACTTTCCTCCCTGCCCTATCATGCCTCTCCATCCTGGGAGGGGTGTATCCTCACTCCTCTCTTGTCTTTTCAGGAATCCCAGGCTCAAGACGCTCTTAGCTATCGGGGGCTGGAACTTTGGCACTAAGAAGTGAGTAGACTGTGGGTGCCTGGACGGCAGAGCCCTGGGAAGGAGAACTGGCACACTAGCAGGAAAGAACCCGGGTCAGGACGCGAGGTGTAATGGAGACACGGCGCTGGACTTTGGGGCTGACTCTTGTTCTGGGTTTCCTCCAGAGGACAGCAGAGTGGGTGTAGCTCCAGATGGTTATAGGCCCAGTACTGCCAGAACCCTAAGACCTAAAACAGCACAGAAAGCTCCACTCTCTGCAGATCAGTTTATTCCTCCAAATCAGGGAGAGAGAGCCAGTGGATCCCAGGCACCTTATAGCATATATGAAATGGTACAGTGTGTCTGAGGAACAATTTTTGTTCTACTTCTGGGTATAAAAGACAGTCTGTGAGCTAGAGCTTGCACGCCAAACTCTTGGCATTTCTGGGACATTTCTCACAAATGGGGATAATGGAATAGAATTTTTGGAACAGGATTTTCCAAATGCATGGTCCCTAAAGCTCTAAAGAGTCTTTTGAAACCTGTTTTAGATTACAAGCTCTGCTGAGAATGTGATGAGTTTTGTAATGACTCATCTTCCCAAAATAATGCTTCTCTTCAGATTCTACAGGGGTTTTTAGCCTGGTGTCCCTGGGTCTGTGGAGCCTCACCTAAGAATAGCCACTGTAATTGGACCGAATTAGAAATTAACAGCAGTAAATTAAAATAGGATCAACCCATAAAGAACTTAAGATCCCCAAGAAGTGCAGGAGCTCTTTATGGGACCAGGGAGGAAGGAAGGTGTGGTGGTGGTGGTGGGGTGGTGGGGGAGTGCTTCCTGGGCAGATTGGGGATGTCGAAGAGGCCTGGACTAGTTTATAGAGAGCATGCTATAAAGCGCATAGTAGCAGAGAGACATCCAGGTAACCCCTGCAGGGGACTGAGACAGCAGCTCCAGGTTGCCCAGAGCCTCGTGATCTCACCACACTTTGCTTTTCTCCCATGTCTTGGAGTTGGATCCTGATTTCTCCTTCTCTCTCTCTCTCTCTCTCTCTCTCTCTCTCTCTCTCTCTCTCTCTCTCTCTCT
>PVKB01003843.1:0-16107 GCA_004027205.1 Ctenodactylus gundi | reverse complement strand
ATACTGCCCTGGGGGGCGGGGGCGGGAACCATGTGTTCCCCCAGGGACCTGATGGAGGAGAGAAAGCCCGTTAGGGGAACAAAACATGAAAACAGGAAGCAAAGGTTGAGGCAGGTCTTTTGTGAAGCCTAGTTGTTCCCTGCAGTCACTGGACTTTCCACAAGCAGTGATAGTACCTCAAGTATCAGCTTAGCCCACGACCCAGATGCTAATACAGGCCACCCACCATCATTCCTCCATGCTATGGCCAGCAGGGTCAGGACACAGCCCCTCCGCTCTCGCCTTATGACCGTCTCCAGCATCCCCAGCCACCCATAGCCTAAGGCTGCTGGACCACAGCAAGGCTTTGGCTTGGCGCCGGCCTTGCTGGGCTAGCCAGGCTCTTGCATCTCTTCTGACATAGGCCAGCTTCCTGAACCGGAAGGGACTGGGCGGGGCCATGGTGTGGGCTCTGGACTTGGATGACTTCACAGGCTCCTTCTGCAACCAGGGTCCGTACCCGCTTGTCCAGGCCCTGAGGCGGGAGCTGGGTGAGTATGGGCCCGTGGTGAAGCTGTGGGTTGGATCCTCATGCTCCCATCAGACCACAGGGGCTGGACCTTTCTGAAGAACGGACCGGCTCCCAATACTAACATTTCCCAAATTTCCTGCACCCCTGGGAGCTGAGGAAACGGTCAAAACAACTTTCTTTCCGAGCTCTCCTCCCATTTCTCCTGTGGCAATGCCTGCTGGTGTCATAACGGGCTTCCCTCCAAAGGCCTTCAGCTGGGGTGCAGAGCTTGCTCCTGCGGGGCAACGAGGCAGCCTGGATTCGCCTGCAGTGTGGGACCTTGGTGTCCTTCACAGGCCCGTGGCTGGTATCTGACGTGGACTGCCTGGTACACCTGTGGCTGTGCCTGGCTACAGCCGTGGCTGTACTGTGGCGGTAGTGGGGGTGGGTGGCCTGCATTGGCATGGGGGTGTGGGCCGGGCTGCTGCCCTCTACAGCTGCAGCCCGTGAGCTCACCCTGTGGGGTTGGAAACCCTTGGCTAAATCTTCATTGTCTCCCAGGTCTTCCGTCTGTGTCTCCAGGCCCCCCAGAACCCGAAGTGCCAGCCCCAGGCCTGCCTTCTGACCCTAAGCAGGGGCCTAGGCCCGAACAAGACACCTTCTGCCAGGACAAAGTGGATGGGCTGTACCCCGGCCCTCAGGGAGGGCCCGGCTACTACAGCTGCGCAGGGGGGCGGCTATTCCAGCAAAGCTGCCCCGCGGGCCTAGTGTTCAGGGCCTCCTGCAAGTGCTGCGCCTGGAGCTGAGGCCCCAAGGCCCCTCCGGCCCCAGCCCCAGCCCTGGGAGATTCCCAGCATTCCCTGGGGCTGAGGGCTGGCTCCTGCCGGCCTCCCTGTGGTCTTTCCATGGCCAGGCTTTGGAGTCCTTTTCTCTGCGTCCTGAGCTACTTTTTTTTTTACTTGCAAAATAAAATTTTAGTTTGCACCTCTCTCCCCTGCCAAGTGTGGTCACAGATGAGAGGCAGGAGGCTCTCTGAGCACAAGGTCACCCGGAAACTGCCCTGCGGTGGAGCCCAAGAGGGCGGTAGGAGGCAAGTAGGGGTCAGAACCAGGTGAGAAGGTGATCCTTTCAGAATGGGCCAGGCCTGTGCCAGGTCCCACCTCTAGGAGTTCAGCTTTAGCAGAGGTTGCAGCACCCAGAGCGTGGCCAAGGTCCCACATGTTCACGGGTCATGGGCTCAGAAGCTCTAGGAGGAAAAAGCCCTTCTGGGCTAACCTCTACTCAGGTGTTATTCCCAAAATGGACACTAGATGGCAGCAGAGAGAAGCGTTTCCCGGCTCAAGCTCTCCACTTGGAAAGGCTCCGCTCTACCCCAGCAGTCCAGCGCCTGGTTCCAAGAGCGCGCTTGGACAGGGCGCCTCCCAGGAGGCCCCTCCAAGTGCCTTATCTCACCTACTGTTCCCAGTACTGAGATGACGTAGGAACCATTATTATCCTTGTTTTACAGATATTTAAACTGAAGAAGGGTTCTTAACATCTCTGAGTCCAGAACTCAGGCCTAAAAACAGGTCAAGGCAGGTAGCCCGAAGCCCCTGCCAACATAGTATCACAGAAATCCCAGTATTCTGGGGCTTCGCCTTGGTCATTTTGGTCATTTTGTTTGACACAGGCAGAAAGGGGTGCTCTGGCTAGGCACCTCTTGGTTGTCCTGTTTGAGGGTGATCCGCACATGACCTGATGGTCCAGACTGTCATTCACTCACTGGAGGCTGGGTTTTGGGGTGGGATTCAGGTGAGAGCTGGGCCGAGATGAGGGGAGTGGGAGGTGACCAGGGTCCTCGCTTGGGGCCAACAGCACCGAGGGCCCTGGTGACACCTGACCTGCCTGTGAGCCCCGCCTGCCCTCAGGCGTCCCACAGTCAGCAGTCCCGAGCAGTCTGCACCTGCACCTGTTTCCACCCTCTGAGTTCCAACCCAGACGGGGCTGTGCCCCATCTCCATCCCAGCCGGATTTCTCCACTGTTCAGAGTGGAGTTCAGGGGGGTCTTGCTTGCTAAGAGACTTTTCTGGGCCTTTCTCTTCTCCTGGTCTCACCTCCTGTCATCCTCACCCCAATTCAGTCGCTGGTAGCAGTTGTCAGTGTTCAACTGGCGGTGCCAGCTCCTGACATGGCACCCCAGGGGTTCACTGTCACCCGGCTAGCTCAACCCCATTTTCTGCATCTGAATGATTCCTCCTGAGACAGGAACAGTGAGGGTATCCTAAAGCCAGTTGGCTCAAACTGCTTCCCTCTGCCTCCACTGTGGCCTCTCGCCGCCTTGTGCCCCCTCAGCCTTCCTGCTGGGTCCCACAGGCTAGACCAGGAGTCCAATACGCCAGCCTGGTACCTGGTGAAGACAGCAGGAGTGAGTCAGGAGCTCTGCCCTCCTGAGTCTAGCATTCTCCTGAGGGGGGACATAAAATGAACAGGTGAACAACTGGGGCCATCTCAGACAATACCAAGTGCTGTCAAGGAAAGGAAGTATGGCTGGAGAGGGACAGAAGGAGGTGTACTTCTACACAGTGTGCCAGGGAAGTCCTTCAGCAGAGGTCCCATCTAAGCCGAGATCTGCAGTCTAAGAGAGATTCGCCCACTGACTGAGATCTTGGTACCCAGGAGTGAGCCGGGGCAGAGTTCTTGTTGGGATGCCTTCGTTGCCCCAGCTCATAGGATGGAGTTCCTGCATGACTGTCTCTTTACATTGCAGCAGTTACCCTGCCCTGTCCTGAGTCTTTTCCCTACCATGATCCTTTTCTACAACCCAATGCAGTGGCTAAGACCACGGTCCCATGTGCAGGTCTCCTGGAATAATAACGACTACTCCTTTGTTTCTTAAGTCAGCTGTTGCCTCAACTCCCACTGGGCAGGTGACCTTTTAGGTAGTAAAGACTGTGTTCAGGGCTTCTGGGACATGGCTCCTGACTGGTGTGGCCACACGTGCAGAGCCACCCTCTGGTGACAGCCCAGTCTCTGCCTGCTCTGCTATCCCGCGCTCTGCTTGGTGCAGTTCAGCCATGAGCCCTGATTGTTTCTCCCCGCCTCCACCCCAGCCTCTCCCTCTCTTTCTCTTCAGTGCCAGGATTGAACCCAGAGCCTTCACCCTGAGCGATACCCCCAGCCCCTTTTTTAAATTTTCATTTGGAGACAAGGAATTACTGAATCACTAAGTTGCCCAGGCTGGCGTCAAACTTGTGATTTTCCTGCCTCAGCCTCCCAGAATGCTGAGATTACAGGTGTGTGCCCCCAAGTCCAGCTGAGTTTTTTTTTTTTTTTTTTTGTCCTCAGGTGCATAAATCAGTTCTTCATTCAAGTAAGAGGATTTTAAAGCTTAAGTACCATTTTGTGACAGTTGCACGATTCTCTCAGGTCTTCCTACTGAATATCCTTTGCCCTTCACATGGGTCCACCACCAGAGACCTACCATTTCTTGCATGGACAGAGATCACATTAGGCACATGACAAATATTTACTGAATGGATAGTAGATAGTCACTTAATCCCCCTGTGTCCCTACAAAGTCATTATATTGTTACTATTTACCTCATTTCCCTCCAGCTACATTGGCAACATGTGGCAAAGGAGGGATTTTGATTTTGGTGTAGGTGAGAATCAGAGCCTGAGTTTTCTCTCCAAAGCACCGCAAGCTCTCTCTCCCTGGGTTAAACTTGTATTCATCTCACATGTCTCCTCTCTCCTGTCATGACGTGTAGAGCTGAGGCCTCATGTGTTGGGTGCTTTGATTGACCGGCCATATCTTAATGTGCACACTAGCTTCTCTCTGACCAGTCCTGTAGGAGCACAAGTGCAGAAATCAGCCGGTGGCGCAGTCAGGGCCTACCACGGGTTCCCACGATCCCCATCACCGTCCCTTCTGCTCCCTCCTTTATGCCACAGTGCCTGTCCTCTTTGACACCTGGTTTTAGAGTTCACTTGAACATGAAAAGTTCATAATACTTAAAACCGTCCACATTTCCTGAGCATCTGCCATGTGCCCGGAGGTATGCTGCAGCCCAAGGGGCATGCAGGAAAGAATTCTGTCTCGCTGTGTTTACAGCTGGCAGAACTGCTGGCGGCGAGCTTCAGGGTCAGCATGGTCCTGGCCAAGGGCAGGGAAGGTCAGCCCGGCGGGAGGACTGCGTCCCTCCTGCACTGTGGCGCTGCAGGCTTGTGGGATAATACAGAGCAGCCAGATCAAACATTACTATTATTATCACTTCTCTACATACGAGGCCACCTATTGCCTCCACCTGGCATGGGCCTCTTACCACTCAAGACAATCACCCTTTTGAAGTTTGAGCCCTTGGGCCCGCAGCAAGTACCACTTTTTAAACAACGCTTGCTTCCTTTATGTGCCAGACTGCGTCTTCACCCACCAACACTTTAGCTTGTAAACTAGGTAATGAGATGTAGAGTGGACCTTGTGGACAGTTATAATGCTGTTGGGATTATTAAGTGTGTGCTTGGATTTGAGTAATAGAGCTTGAGAGGATTACGGGGGTTTTTCCACTTTGGTGCTTACCCCATTAGCACTGCCCCTGACGGTGATGGCTACTCTCACCCCCCAGAGAAGAGGTTCCTATAACCATCTCCTTAAACATTTATCACTACACCTGATGAACCTGCAGAGGACCCCCAGCAGATCCGATCACATCATGGCCCACAGTACATTGAGGGACCCAAGTCTCCCGGTCCTGCTGCAGGCTCCCAGGCTCCCTCCCTGCCTTCCAACAGATTTCTCGCCAGAGCTGAAACATTTTATTGTTTTCGTTGTGCTCCAATTCAAAAATATATCATATATAGAAGAGTATTTAAATTATGTACGTGCAGAGGCTTCCGTGGGTCGCTCACTCAGAGAACACCGAGGGTTGCCCTCATTGTGGAGCGACATCCCTTCCCTCCCCTCCCCGGTCCTGCACCCCTCCAGAGGGACTTAGGCTTTCGTTCCCTTCTTCTTTTTACCAGCTCTGGGTGCGTTTCTCAATGCCATCTTGTTTCGTTTGTTGTGTTATGAAAGTTATATGTGCGGCGTTGCGCTGTTCAGTGCCTGCGTGGCCCCCTCTTCACACTCTGGTGGAAGCTAAAATGGGGAAGACACCAAAATACCCATCAACAGACCATGGGTACATAAGTTGTGGTATATGCACACAATGGAGTACTACTTGTCTATAAAAACAGATAGGTTTGAGGCTTTTGTAGGTAAACAGAGGCAACTTGAGACCATCATGCTCAGTGAGGTGAGTCAGACACAGAAGGTTAAATAGCAAATGGTTTCTCTAATATGAGAAATCCACAATACAGTCATTTCATAGAACCAAATAGAGGGGTAGTGGGAGTTAGAGGTGAGGGGAAGGGTATGGGAAGGTCAAAAAGGGAGAAGGGGGTGAGGGTTGTAACTCTGACATGATATAAATGTACACAAAATACTCAAATTCAATGTAAACATGATGTGTTGCATACATACATATTAATAAAATGAGAAAAAATAAAATCTTTCTCTTTTTTGCCACCTACATTATGATTTCCAGTACAGTGGTGAACAAAAAACAGTGACGTGAACATCTTTTTCTTGTTTTTGGCTTGAAAGAGAATTTTTCAATATTTCAGCTTTAAATATGTTATTTATTGTGGATTTTATGAAATTGAGGACGTTTCCTTCGACTCCTAGGTTGCTCCAAGATTTCGTGAGAATAGATGTAAATTTTGACAAACGCTTTTTATTCATACTCAATTACATTTATTTAGTTCTAACCTGTTATATTCCCTTTACATTCTTAAAATTCATCTAACTCGGTCATGATATATTATTTTTTTTTGGTATGTTGCCAGATTTCTCACTTTTTTTTGCATTCGTGTATGAATGGGTGAGGTAGGTAGGGTTGCATATTTTCTTTCTCACACTCTAGGATGTCTTTACTGCCCTAGCTGTCACCCAGGCCAATAAAAAATTGATCTGGTGTATCAAGGTTCTTTCAACCCCATAAAACTAGCCGAGGAGGTTCTCTCTTTCCATTTTCTAAGAGTTATGTCAGAAGGACTTATCTGTTCCTTGAGCAGTTTGGTGGCAGTCACCAGTAAAGCCATCTTGGCTTGGTGCAGCTTTTGAGGGTGACTTATAACTGAGTCAGGGTTGGTAGTTACAGGACCATTACATATTCTATTTCACTCTGAGTAGGTTAGGAGCCAAAACTCTGTTCTACTCCAGGTGGAGGATCCTCTGGTTCCTTTTCCAGTGTGCCTGGGTGTAAGAGGAGGCCATGGTAAGCCTTGTTCTTATTGTACTCAGAATTCAGTGCCTGTATTTCCCCTGAGAAAGAAATACAGTCAGGGAGGTTGCTGGTTCTCACTCCTCTTTATGTGTTCCTCCCAAATGGGCCTGGAGAGAGCTAAGCCAAGTACCAGAAATCAGCACTTTTCCAAGAGGACATTGAAGTGGAACAGATAGTTGCAGGCCCCATGGCCAGCTGAGAGGCTTTTAAATATATTGGGACGGTCTGTCGGTCTGTCCTTACCTCCTCCCAGTGGAGGTATCCACAGATTCCCCAAGATTTCCAGGGGAGCCAGACTCAGTAAACAATCCCACTGTGCCCTGCCCGCTTCTTTCTTCTTCTCAGACCCCAGCTCCCACCCCATGATGCAAAAGCCTCCAACTGTTACTTTCCCTACATTGTAAGGATCCCACATAGGAGAAACATACATGTCCCTTGACTTTGTGCCTCCTGGCACTGCATGTGAGGCTACCAGAAGGGACACTGGTTGGAGCACATCAGAGACGCAGAAGGGCAAAAGTGGCAAAGAATTTAGACAGAGCCACCTCAGCCAGGTGGGCAGAGCAGATTTTAGCTAAAGGATCCCAGGCACCCCCTGTTCTGCACTGTGCTTTTTCCAAACATCTTCCCCAGAAGCTGCCACCTGACCCAGGGTGGATTTACTGCTAACCAGCGCTCTAAGGCCCCTCCTGCTGTCTCTTTCTATAAGTTAAACTCTCCATCTTCCCATGTCCAGAGCTGGACGCGAAACAAAAATAGCCAGGTCTCAATCAGCTCAGGAATTCAGGCAACAAATGTTTTCCAAACCCATCTGAAGGACAGAAGCATCCCTCCAGAATCCCACTGGCCCATTTCTTTTGAGGATCACTTCACTTTGGCCAGGGTGGGCGTGGGGAAGAGGGCGCACAGAGACATTCCTGTCGTTCTCCTGCTGCCCTTGGCCTCCACCAGATGGCATGGAGATCTTGAGAGCTTAGGATAGCCCCAACCCCACCCTACACCCTTTTCCATGGTGTCCTTGCAATTCCCAGCTGTCACCAGGGCCAATAATAAACTGACAACAAGCCACGCTTAGCTGAGGACACCCTCCTGGTTCTCCCACTCCCTTGGTCCTTCCATTCCTAGGAAACCACAGTTTGTGGAGGGACACCACCAGGCTCACCTGGGAAGGGAGGATGTCTAGAGACGGCCATAAGACCCAGCACACATCACTGCTGCCCCAACTACTGCTTGGCCTTGACCTTCCTCTGGAACCAGCTACTCTAACAAGCCCAGACCCACTGGCTGGTGGCCTTATTTTCCCTGTGCCCCTTTCTAATTTCTAAAGTAAGATCCTCACACTTCAACAGTGTACCATATGGCCTCACATGTGCATCTGCAGGAGTGGAAATTGTCACCCTGTTCACCGGTGAAGTTGGCTCTCGCGTTCCTCACGTGGCTTACCTGCAGTCATGGCTGAGTCCTGAGCTGCCTTCGGATACGCAGTCAGGTCTCCTGCACTCCGCCTCCCTCACAAAGGCAGACTCTGAATAGAACTTTACTGCACCATACAAGCCAGGGCAGGGCTTAATGCTGGACTTCTGGGACCCCTACAGTCAGAGTACAGAACAAATGTCACCTTAACGTAGTCCTGCTGCATCGCCGGGACTCTACGACAACTCAATGTGGAAAAACGTTCACTTCGTCTTTACCCTTGCCTCCGTAGGTGACCTTGGGTGTGAAGTCCTCAAAGTCCCATTTCTCATGGACAGGTTGTACTGCATGACCCACTGGCCAGAGCCAGCCACTGCCAACCACTGGGTCACCTGTTCAGGAAGCAAGAAGAACAAGGGAGGGCTCAGTCCACTCTTTGACCCCAAGTATTGTCCTTCGTCCTGTCCAGCCAGAGGTCTCCTTTCACTGTGAGCCATGAGCTGAATGCGTCACACTTAGTCTTTACCTGAGACACACACACACACACACACACACACACACACACACACACACACACACTGGAACCTGTTTTTTCTTGGCCAAGCACAAGGGCCTGCATCCACAGGGCACAGGTGTTTTGCATTGCACTTTATACCGGGACCTTTCTCCACAGATTACTCAGGGCCCTGGTCCTTACCAGGTGACCCCAGCAGGCATTTCTTGACCTCCTATCCACCTCATGCCACCTCTGTAGTGGCAGCCACAGAGCAAAAGCCAGCCAGCAGTGGAGCATGACCCCCAGTCTGTGTCCAGAGCATCCCAGGCGTGACTCAGAGGTCACTGGCCTTTGGAGAGCATCCAGACCTCCCCTCCTTGGCTGGCTTTTGAAGAGACCTTCTCCCGGCACAGCAGGCCCCAAATGCCTTGAGACAATCTCTTTCTAATCCCTTAATCCAGTGGTGGGAGCTGGTTTCTATTAAGGGACAGTGACTTCAATGGGAAAACATAATCATCCGAGGGCCATATCATTGTATAAAAGTATTTTTTTCTGTGTGGATACCATTGTCTTTTTCTTAATTAATAAAGGTGTATAAAACATGAAAAACACCTGATTTTAAAAGCAAGCGAAAGAGGTTAAAAAATAAACACGAGCAGTTGGGTATTTCAACATATGTCTTCCAAAATTCAGTGCTGCTGAGATGATGTGGTTTGCAGGGGATGTGAGGGAAAGGAAAGAGAGAAATGGTGGCAGGAAAAGAAAAACAAGAGGATAAGAAAAAGGAGAGAGAAAGGGCAGGGTGGTGGAGAGGAGGAGGAAGAAGGCGATGACAGCAGAAGGGCGGGAGGGTCCTTTGGGTCAACTGCTGACCCCTCACTCTCTGGGCTCCGTGCGCCTGACATCCCTGACTGGGTGGCCTGGTTTTCAGGTTAGTCCAGGCTACCGATGTCGAGCCAGCCTGGCGAGGTGTTGTATGGTGTCATTCAGCTTTCACGAGAACTCTGGGGATGGGGTATTATACAGGTGTGGAAAGTAAGACCTATGGGGGTTGCGTCTGTTCACCAGGAATTACGAGAGTCGGGACTCACTCTTTACCACAGCAGAGGCTCCTGCTCTCACCCCGCGCCCGTTCTGGCTGGCTTCCTTGCCCTGAGCTCTCTGGTGACCTGCCGGCCAGCCTTGTCCACTGGCCCTGCCCTCTGCCACTCTTTCCTCCCTTCTGTTTCCTCCACCCGTTTTCCAGCCTTGCCTGACCACACGTTTTGTTGGGTCTCTTTTCTCTTTCTGAATTGCTCCCACACAGATCTCCCTGTGGCCCAGTGGGGTCACTTCTTCAAAGAGTCATTCTGACCACCTCCTGGCATCCGCTCATATTACTGACTTGGCACTAATTATTATGTGCTATGTGGTATTTTCCTTGTTGGATGCATGTGTTCACGTGTGTGTATATGCGTGCGTATATGTGTGTAGTACTGGGAATCAAGCCCAAGGCCTTCCCACTGAGCTCATCCCCAGCCCATTGTTCAGTTTTGATTTTGAAACAAGGTCTCACAAAGTCACTAAGCCGCCCATGCTGGGCTTGAACTCGTGACCCTCCTGTCTCAGCTTCCCCTAGTGCTGGGAGGGCAGGCCTGAGCCACCGGGCCTGGCATCTTTGTTGGGGTCTTTCCACGGGCAAGAAGAGAATCTCCATGAAAGTGCAGCTTCATCAGTCTGGTTTATTACTGCACTTCCGGCATCAATTTACGACGTACAGTAGATGCTTAAAGAGTCTGTTGAAGGAATGAGTGAATAATTGGATGAATGAACTGCTCTCTATCCCTTATAGACTCTGCTCTTAGCTGTGGGAAGGGCGCTCTCACAGAGAGCTAACACATTACCCCCTGTTGAATTCCCCTTATAAGCTCTAATCGAAGCTCACCCCTCCCCACACATGCCCAAGCTCTTGGCTGAGGCACTGGATGGAGAAAAATGAGAAACGAGCCCAGACTCCACGCTTAATCTTCTTGAGTTTATAGAATCTAGGGAGGGGGAAAGAACAACCACAAAGCACTGTGACTGTAGGTGAAAAAGCCATAAACGAGGAAAAAGGAAGAAACCTACCTAACATGTTCAAAGGAAGGAGGGAGGCTGCCTGGTTGAGTGACCAGTCAGGGACTTAATATAGGGGGTGACACTGAGCCAGAACCCAGAATGAGGTTCAGGCTCACTGCGGCCTCAGGAGGTACACCAGGAGACTCAGAGCCACCGTGACCTTGGGTTGAGAGCCACTGCCCGCTCCCAGGACATGTACAGATTCGAGAGAGCAGGACCAGAGCAGGGAAGCAGCGCAGGATGAGGATGGAGAGGCTTGGCACGGGCTTCTGGATTGAACACGGCTCTGGGGAGAGCGAATGGCCTGGGCTCTGCGACCCAGGCTGTAGCAACCAGTGCAGCTCTGCTCTGTGGCTGGGGGTCGGGGGAGGGGAGAGCGGAGAGCCTGGCACACAGGCATGAGGGGGTTAACCTTGCTCTTCACTTTGTAGCTCATTGTTTTTCAAGTGGAAAAGCCAACAGAATCAACATGCTGGGTTTCTCAACAGCAGGAAATGAAGCAACTATTTTTGAGAAAACATCCCCCCCTTGAAGAAGGGCAAGGCTCCTGGCTGTGGTCATTTTTCTGTCAAGTTAATCCTGGCTTTAGAAAACAGTTCTCCTAAGGAGGCCAGTCTGTCCGGGAAGGGGTGGAGACATGGCAACCTTGGACCGGGGAACGAGGATGGAAAAAGGAAGTGCAGGGACACTTGGGGCTGGTTGGGTACAGTGGGTGCCTGGTGGAAGAAATCACTCTGTATCGGAAAACCAGAGGGGTGCCAGGAAAGGGAACAGGGAAAGTGGTGACACCGATCCCGGAGGGCTTGGGGGTTCTCCAGGGAATATGCCAGATCTGGGGTGGCTCCCAGTCTTGCTGTCCATCTTTTGAGCTCCTTGCTCCTTCCTACAGACTAGTCTGTACCCCAACTTCTGGGACCAAGAAATACACACATTTCTTCTAGTTTCCTCTCTTGGGCCCCCTCTGTGAAGCCTGTATTACATTGTATTGGAATTTCGGGTTAATATCATTGGCTTCTGCATTGACTCTGAGCCCCTTGAGAACCAGCCAGGGCTTGCCCCATTCCTGACCACATGGAACAGAGACTGTGGACCTCACAAAAGTGGGTTGGAGTAAAGCAGCTGCTGCGGCACCTTGTCAGTCCTCTCTACTCCACCCGGTCTCTAGGGTCTCCAGCCATCAGCATTGCCTGCCCTTCCCTCCTGCATGCGCCCATCCTTCCCACGGCCTTAAATAGTATCTTTATGTTATGATGCCCACATCTACCTACCTCGTGGGTGGGCCTTCCCTCTTCGTCCCGATGCCTAGGTCCACTGGTCTACTTGCTCTATGCACTAAGAGAAGCACGAAGAGCTTGCCGTTGGTATGTCTGGAACATGCCCCTCTGCGAGGATTCTCACATTAGAAAGTTGCTGCAGCTGGTCCATGTGGCTAGGGGTAGGGCCTAAAAGTACCCCTCATTCCGCCTCATCCTTTACCTCTTCACATCCAACTCATCAGTCTGTTGACTTTCCCTCCAGCAAGTGCTTAGAATCTTCCACCAGCCTGGTACAGCCCACTGCGTCTGTTGTGGGACATGTTCATGGTCTCTGTCTTTGCCCACCCTGTCTACTCTCTATGGAGAAATAGGAGTAGCTTTTCAAAACATAAACCCCATTTTGCACTCCTGCTTAAACTCTCAAGGGCATCGACTGAACATGGAACGAGATCCCTCCATGGCTTACGAAGAAGGCTCCCATGACTCAGACCTGCCCTTCTGCCAGCTCCACCTCCTGCTTCTCTCCAACTCAGTGTACACTGGTCACGCTGGTCTGCTTACATATTAGCTTTTTCTTTTCCCTCTGGGACCTGGTACATGTATTCTCTACCTAGTCCACTTTGCTCTTCTCGGCATGGCTAATCCCCCGTATCCCTCAAATTTCAGCTTCACTTTCTCCTTTGAGAGGCCTCCCAGACCATCCCAACCAGGACAGGATGCTCCAATCCCGTTGTCCCTCCTCATCCAACCCAGCTTAGCCCAGAACTTGGTACATAATGGGGAGCTCAGTAACCCTTTTTAGGAGGAATGGGCGTACACAGCCCTTGGACGCCTGTGAACTCCTTTTCCTTCTAAGCCGGCAGGAACTCACCCACCTCTTTTCTTATTTTTAAGCTTCCTCAAAACTATCCACATTTATGCCATATTATGGCATGATTTCTCCTCCAAACTGCTTGTAAAACTAGACAAGGCTGGGCGCTTGATTCTTCACTGTCCCTCTCACTTGCTAGGTTTAAATGTTAGGCAGTGAAGGAGTCAGCAAGGAGGATGGAAAATAACCAACAGGGAGAAGTAGCAGAGCCCAGGGACAGGCGCGTTCTTACAGTCATGGTCCAGGTCTATAGTTAGCTTCTGACTTCCTTTCTTGGCAAGAACTACACCAGTTATGTAGGACAGTCCCAATTTCAACTCTTTCATGCCATTGTCTGCCAGTGTCCTGTGAATTTCCTTGGTGCAGTCACCCACCCTCCTGTGCCCTCATTTGGACAGGCTTACTTAAGAACCTCACACTTAGCATGCAAAGAGCTCAAGTCTGGCTCCACCACTTAACACCTGCCAGAGGCTGGGCAAATCAACCTGTCCTCTCCAAGCCTCAGCATATATATGTGCAAGAGCCACAACTGCTGCCGCAGTGCATATTAACCACTTGGCACCCACAGAGAGCCATTGCTTTCCTCCTCACTGTGGGTGAATGATGCGAAGTTATGTTTTGCCCAAAGACTCCCAGGCTCCAGTGGGCATTGCAATGCTTACCAAGCGGTGCAAGCATACAGGTGACACAGAAATTGGGTGGGTGCTGCGTTCCTTGGCTTGCTGTGGCCTGGGTCACATCTGTAAGTTGGGAGCTTGTTCTCCGTGGGGAGGACCAAGCCATGTCCAGTGACTGGGGAAAGGCCAAATCTTTACAGGAACTAGAGCTCGGAAGACTGCCCCCAGGTAGACGAGAGAGGACTCTTCATCTCTTGGCACAAATATTCCTCATCTCTTTTTTTCTCATCCCAGGGAAATGAATGAGGGTAAAGAGAGCTGTTTACAGAGAAAACAGATTGTGGTAAGGAGAACAATTGTGCCCCAAAGATATCTGCATCCTAACCCCCACGGCCTGTGCATGAGTTACCTTACTTGGAAAAAGAGACTTTAACGTGGTGTCTAAGATAGAGAGGTGATTTGGATTATCTGGGTGAGCTGAGTGTAATCGCAAATGTCCTTGTGAGAAAACTGGGAGGATCAGGCACAGAAAAAGGAAGTGACATTGAAAGCAGAAGTTGGAGTGATATGCTTTCAAGATGGAGGAAGTAGCCATAAGCCAAGGAATGAAAATAGCTTCTAAAAGATTTTTTTTTTTTTAAAAAGTATTTACTCCAAAATTTCCAAAAGAGGCATGACATGTGTGTTGTTTTAGGCCTTTGAGTTTGTGGTAATTAGTTACAGCAGTCACAGAAAACTAATACAGAAATTGCTTTCTCCATGGATGACACGGAAGGCAAGACCGTTCCAAGCCTGTAGGTTGCTGCTGATGGCCCTTGAAGTCCCTAGGCGTTCTTTGATCAGGACAACCCAAGGCCCACCAGAGCACAGGGTATTGGAGGACATACCGACAGTGACATTTCTCCTGTAGGCAGCTTCAAGGTGGCCAAACCACATGGACTGGAAGGCCTCTGACATGTTGAAAGAGAGGTCTAGTTCTCTTAATAAAACCAAACTCAAGGTAGGACTACCTGGGTTGGCACTAGACTAAGATTGGGCACATGGGGAAAGATAGCTTGACTGTGTGACCCTCACTCTGTCCTCTTATGTACCCTTTCCCCTGGAGAAGCTGTCCCTAAGATGCTTTGGGAGCACTAGTGGTCTTTCAGCCCTCTGGAAGGTGGCATAGCCTCTCCTCTGCAAAAATGAGCCTGGTGAGGTGGGGCTGGACAGCCAGGCCTCCAAGCTGCCCCCTTCCCACATGGCAGGCACTGCCTCCTCAGGGCCCTCCATTCAGGAACAAGTCAAGCCTGGAGTCAAGGATGTCTGAGATAGAGGTTCTGTAGATGGCCTTTAGCTTTCACACCCAAGGCCCTTAGAGACCACTCTGTTATCCAACTCATTTCCCAGCAAGCACACAAGGCTCCGTGTAGCTGTGCTCGGTATGCTCCCAAATCCAGTACTGAGTAGAGGACACACAGATCCATCTCCACAGCTGGAGGCAGAAATCCCTTAGAAAAGTCAGAAGCAAGGTAGAGGCTGGAGAAGGCAAGAACCTAGCCCCGAGGAGCATTTGCGGTGTGCCCTGCGTTGCAGACAGCATCTCGTTTAGTTCATACAACAATCCCACAGGGAACAGAGCCTCAAAGGGGCTGAGGGATGTTTCAAAGCCAGCAAGTGGCAGAATAGGGTGGCAAGTGTGTGTGTGTGTGTGTGTGTGTGTGTGTGTGTGTGTGTGTGTGCGCGCGTGTGCGCGCACGCACTCCTCATTCTACCAAAGTAGTGTGGGGTTGGAGTCACAAATTCCCTGAATTGTTTCCTCAAAATTATTCATAGTATTGGTATGTATTTAGATATTTAATATCATAATTACATTCAACCTAAGGGAATGTGTGCATGTATGTGTTGCATCTTGATCATTTTTACTTCCTTTCTCCCTTCCCACTCTTACACTCTATACTCTTTCCCTCTCCCTAGACCTATCTCCCTGTTTCCTACCATCATCAGTCTTTTATTTTTCTCTTTTACTTATGTATACTTTGAGTTTCTCAGAGAACCCCTGTGGTATTTAACTTTCTGTGTACCCATTTCATTAAGCATAAAAGTCTCAAGGTGCATCGTTTTTTTTTTTTTTTCTACAAATGACTTGTTTATCTTTCTTTATAACAGAGTAGTACTCCATGGTGTATACATACCACATTCTCTTTATCAATTCATCTGTTGATGGTCATATCAGCTGTTTTTAAGATTTAGCTTAACATTTGGCTTTTTTTTTTTTTTTTTTTTTTTTTTTTTTTTTTTTTTTTTTTTTTTTTTTTTTTTTTTTTTTTTTTTTTTTTTTTTTTTTTTTTTTTTTTTTTTTTTTTTTTTTTTTTTTTGAGACAGGGTCTCGCTCTGTAGTCCAGGCTGGTCCTGAACTCACTATGGAGCCTAGGCTGGCCTTGGACTCAGGACAATCCTCCTATCTCAGCCTCCTGAGTGCTGGGATTACAGTCATGCCCCACCACGCTCAGCTTATGTGGTGATGGAGAATAGGACTCGGGTACTTAGCACTTGACTTATCGCTTGCTAAGCAAGCACTTTA